>JBBHKE010000729.1:58192-82116 GCA_037447655.1 Zygnema cylindricum | reverse complement strand
GGTTGGGAAAACATCTGACCCGGTGGTCGAATCTGTTTTTGGTAATAATAATAAGGATGAGAATGCCTGATCTACTCTTTGCCGGAGTTTTGTTACCTACAATAATCAATTTGTGTATTCCCCTTCCCACCGCTTGGAAATCGGGAATTGTCGAGCGTGCTTGGTGCACCAGAAAGAATAAAGCTTTTGGCGTAAATTGGTGGCCTGGAATCCTGTCAATAACCCCAGAATGCGGGGGCTTCCCATGACAGTGAAAATGTCCAGTTTAGCCCTCACAAACCTCCCGGCGACTTGCATGCATGGCATTGCACATAATGAGGCAAAATGAGAAATGCAAGGTTGGGAAGAAGAAAAAGATACCCCACTTCCCCTAACTTTTCCCCATATGACCGAAAGGGTGGCCGTGGAGGTCATCGGGCGGAAGTCCCAATTTTCCCCCCCTCTTAGTCAATCGGGACTAAGAATTAAATTGTTATCCGCTCAATTCGCAGCTCCCGCAGAACCAGGTGATTGAGGGCTGATGGCGTGGCTCTTAGGAGGGGGGAAGATATAAAGGATGCCAGCATTGGTTGCAGTGGTTACATACCAAAACGTGGTCCAGCTGGGAGGACAAATCACAGGATGAGGAGTAGCAGGGAGGATCGGCGAAATAAGTCAAGTGGAAGGTGGGTTCGTCCTCCAATCCTCGGAGATGGTAAGGGGCCACATTGCCTTGGTTTTCCTTTATTCTCCGGCCATCCTTCCCTTCCAAAGTGAGAACACCTTTGTTAGAAACTTCCACCACTTTTAAAATTACCCGACCGGCAGCAATATCTAACGTATCCTTTTTCTGTTGCATCCTGTATACAAAGTCACCGAGCATAAATTGTCGCTGTCTGGGCACATAATTCCCGCTCCGTCGTTCGGAAAACCACAACAGATCCCTATGTTGAGTTGACTGCAAATTTCCCATGGCAAGGGGTATCTCGCGGTGGAACACTTTAGCTCTTTTAGATATCAGTTTTTTGACAGTCTCCTGGTCATCCATTTCCAGAAGAACAACCGCTTGGGCCGAGGCCGCCCCGGGAAGGATGGGATGTCGTCCAAAGAGGATGAAGTAAAGGCTGTAGGAGTGGAGGGAAGCTTGTCGGCTGAACCTGTATCCCATGGCAATCCAAGGAACCCTTTGGTCCCACTCCCCCAGGTTTTCTTCAATCGCATATTTCCGCAGTGACCGCTTCACTGTTTAGACGCACCTTTCGGCCAATCCGTCGGCCTGTGGGTGGTCCCGACTGGTTAGCCGATGATCGATGAGGCATTTCTCCAAGAGGGTGGAAAATTCTCCGGCGAATTCATAACCTTGATCTGTCAAAACCTCTGCGGGCGCTCCGAATTGAGACAACACTCTCTGCAAAAATGCATCTGCAATAGATTTGGACTCTTTCCGAGGCAAAACCACCAACTCTATCCATTTGGAAAAATGTTGGATTATGACAAGAACGAAGCGATTGCCCCTTCGATTGGTAGGCAGAGGCCCCTAGAGATCAAGGTACCATCGGTAAAACATTCCCTGGATGGGCAAAGAATGCAGCTCAGTTCTACCCTTTTTGTCGAAGGCTGCTTTAACCCGGTCGCAGGAGATACAAGTCTGTACAATTCGGTTGACCTGAGCCCGCAACCCATGCCACCAATAGGATCCAATGACCAGTGAAGTGGTCCGTTTTTTCCCGAAATGTCCACATTGCTAATGGAGACGGGTAATCGGCGTTTATCGATCGGAGGGAGGAGGAACCACTTTCCTTGTCCCCTCCGCCCATTTTCGGAGGAGGATACCTCGGTCCCAGTCATAAGCCGCCATACGCGTTTGAACTCGGGACAATTGAACTCCAGACAAGTGTGGAAGAGGAGATCCTCGTTGTATGGATTGCAGGGAATCAGGATCATTCTAGATATCCTTTCGCTCGACTCCTATGGGTGCCTGTCCCTCTACGTCAACTGAAAATGTGGGCAGTTCCCCCCCAGATGGCGGAATCCAAATAAAAGCGGAGGAGACCCGGATTAATCCCAAACTGACCTCAGGATCCTCATCGTGTCTGGCTCCGGTAGAATCCAATGTGGAGGGGCCACGGTTTCGGCTGAGGCCGTCGGCATTTCCATGGATTTCTCCCGCCCGGTGGATAATACTGAAATTGTATTTTTGCAAGATAAGAACCCATCTGGTGAGTTTGCCGGTTAATTGCTATTTTCTATGATCCATTGCAGAGGCTGATGGTCCGTAATCAAAGTGAAATGGATTCCGTATAAATATGGCCGGAAATGTTGAATCGCCCAAATTGCGGCCAAGAGCTCCTCGTGGTAACTACTGTAATTCCCTTCAGCTCGGTTATTGCTTCGACTCGCAAAAGCCACTACATACTCTGCCCCGGCATCATCCACCTAGGCTAAAACTGCTCCCAATCCAAACCTGCTCCAATCAGTGTAAAGGAGGAAAGGTCGTTGGTGACCGGCCATTCGGAGCACGCGATGCTGCTTGAGTGCGTCCTTCAAAAATTGGAAGGCGATTTGCTGCTCGGTGGCCCACTGCCATTTTGGTCTTTTCGCAAAAACTGATTCAGAGGTTCGGCGTGACTACTAAACTTGGGTATGAACCTCCGGTAATAATTAGCCAGGCCAAGAAAGGTGCGTAGAGCTGATATATCTTCAGGTGGGGGAAGAGCGTCCAGAGCGGCCACCTTGACCTTATGGGGACCCACTCGGGGGTGACTTCATGTCCAAGGTAAATAATTTTCTGAACACTGAAAATACCTTTACCCGGGTGGCATTTCAAACTCGCTGCTTGAAGTGACCGGAGGACCATCTGGATATGCTCCAGGTTTTCTTCAAAAGTCTTCGAGAAAATAATCACATCATCGATATAGCACCAGGCACAATTAATTCCTCGGAGGGCTTCATCCATCGCCATTTGGAATTTGGCCGGCGCATTCTTCAACCCAAAGGGCATGTACATCCACTCGTATAACCGGGAACCTGCCCAAGATGCCGTTCTCTTCGGTGCTTCGGTTCCATGGCAATTTGGTGAAACCCGTTCTTCATATCAAGCGTGGAGTAGATGGTGGCCCCCGAAAGAGAGTCGAAAATCTCTTCTGGAGTTGGCATTGGATACCGGTCCGGAATGGTAGCCGCATTAAGCATTCGGTAATCCCCACACATCCGAAAATCTACTGTCTTTGCGGAAGCATCCTTCTTAGGAGGGAGAACAGTTGGGGAAGCTAACCCATGGAGTCCGGTGCTTTCCTGAACCAACCCAGCTTCTACCAAGGTCTAAACTTTGGCAGTGATAAACTCTTTTTCTTTAAAACTGAGGGGGTACTGATACTGCCAAATAGTGGCCGTCTCATCTATCATGTCAATTCGTAAAGGAGTCCCTTGGTAAATGCCGACATCTGTTTCTGACCAGGAAAATACATGTTTGTTTTTTGCTAACAACTCCGATAACTGAGCCTTTTGTTGTGGATCCAACTGCTCCCCCAAGGTCCAATCCATTTTCCCTGGCTCCACCGCTGCCCATGCTTCAGGGGGTCGGCCCCATCTAGTAATATCAAATTCGAATCCTACCTAGGGGTCTACAATTCCCTCCCTACCAGGACCCTACTGTTGACAACTTTTGCTAAGTTGTCCCCTTCTGGGCAACCGCCCCCCCCCCACTGGAGGGACCCTCAGATGGGAGATTTGAATTTTTCGTGTTTCTCTCACCCCCTCTAGCTGTAAAGTTGCTTGCCTTGCCAGCAATTTAGGGGCTTATAGGTTACTGTTTTGTCGCTCTTGAGAGTGAAGACTTGAAAAGGCAAGGTCATGTTGGATCACCCATGTGATTGCGTTTAAGTCCATGCTTTGTCCGATTAGGCTGCATCTTTGAAGTTCCGAAATACCTGGGGCAGCTGTGGTGTCCGGGTAGAATCCCATGGCTTGCTCCCTTTCTTCAATGGTTGGGGTTGTCCATGTTTCTGTGGTACTGTCAAATATCATTCCAGCTACCCCTTTCCTATACGCATGGCTGTTGGGAAAAGAGACCAAGGTCGGAAGAGCTCTGCGGGGTAATCCTGGTTTGTTGCATTTGAAGAAGGGAGGGCGGTCAGTTTTGGTGACGGGTGTGGGCATTCACCCCTTTTTCAGGATTTGTTGTACCGTGTTGTTGTGATCTGGAATATGCTTGTCCAAGAGCTGTCTGAGGATGGGAAGTGGGATTAAATTGGTCCAATAAGCCCTTACTCGGTGGGCCCGAGATCCCATCTGTGCCGCGTCGAAAACCAACGGAATTCCTAAAATCTGGGTGACCTGTTTCCAACTGTCCGCTACATGTTGTCGCCGATCATACCACTGGTGACATTTTCCAAAACATACCCCACTGGTGTGTCTAAGAGCTGTTGTATCCATGATATTACTTGTATCATCTTAAAGAAAGTCCTACTTCTTCGGTCTGCATGTCCTTTTCCTTGTCCGGCTAGCGAGTATCCCTGACAAGGCCACCCTGCTACCACCAAATCTACCCTTCTTAGACTGGCGACGTGTGGGGTCATGATGTTCTCCACATTTTGAGGTATACTTCGGTGAGCTTGAGAGATTGCCAACACTGGGAGTTGTTGAGGATAGAGTTGGTGTTGTTGGTGCAGGCGATGCTCGCTGACGGCTCGAGCTTCGGGTGATATTTCCACCGCCGTATACGCCTCTATTACGTATCCTGCTTTCAAAACCGCTTCTAAATCAGTGTTGATTCCTGAAAATAATGATACAATCAGGAGCCCGGAAGCTGGGATAGTCAGTGACACCACTTATCGGTTGAATTTCCCGTTTTGGGACTGCTTTTCCGAAGATTCTGACCGAAGAGTTGAAAAGATCTCATTTGGTGCTATAGCTGTAAAAGCCTGTTTTACTCCCCGCCGAAGTGCTGCCATTTGAAATAGTTGGGCTTGGTATCCCTCTTCCCACCGCTTAGAAATAGGGAATTGCAATATTTCGTTGGCAATATCTGGTGAGCAGGCAAAAAGTTCAGTCGGAGAGGATGTGGAATATACCGGGTAACAGCCAGACACAGGCGTATTTATCTTTCCCCTGCTCCATAATCCTAAGGGCACCACCAGTTGGGTCCTTTCGGGCTCCTCGGGGTCCCTCACCGTGAATTGCTCCTTCCACACACTCAACTCCAAATTCAGTCGGGTCCAAGTTGTCATCCTCAGCAGAATCTCGAACTGCTTCCCTTCCACCACTAGAAAGGGGAGTTGAATCCGGACTCGTTGACCAGCATCATTTGAGAATTCAATCTCCATAGATTTGATGATTCCATGGACCAGTTGACTTCCGCTACTAACTGTACTGAGGCAGATATCGCTTGGTAAAATTTCTGGTCGTGATTCCTCAGGCATCTGCTGTAAAGCAGAAGTTGTTATTAAATTTGGAAGCGCACCGGTATCGACCACGGCATCCTGATAACCCCTGTATTCGTTGAGCTTGAAATTTCCGGTCCGGGTGACGATGAGGGCTAACGATATGGCTTTGTAATCCCTATCCATCATACGGGTCTTGGGTTCGGCAGATAGAAAAACGGAACTAGATTGATCTGCCGGCTCTACCTTCTCCCGTCCCAAGTGAATTTCCTCTCCCAATGCCTGAATAAGGATATCTTGTGATAGATTGTGTGATGAGGCGAGAGTTTTGACATGTGTAAGGGCGTAGGGCATTAAGTGACGGACTAACATAGCAGCTGGTTAGGAGGAAGAAGGCACGGCTTTAGGGGAGGAAATGGGGTTATTCTCCTCCATTTTTTGCTCCGCTTGCTCCCCCCCCCCCTGCTTCCTCGATTTCAATATCTGAGCCTGGCGTGGGAGGAGTTGTTGGTGTTTCATCCTCCGGGCGTTCAGCCATGAACCGTTCGAACCAGTCTTGGGATTTCTGCTTCTCTTCCTCTTTAGCGTTTTTCTCTGTCTCCCTTTCTTTGTCGGACTTGTATTTTTCGAATCCGGGAGGCAGTTTCTTCATAGCTTGTGGGGGAGGGTTTGTAGGTTTTATTCCTAGGCCGGTGTCATTGTTCAGTATTACCGCCCGAGGAGTGAATGACAATGGTCCTGTGGTCTTTCTGTTATAATCCCCCGGGGCCACTCCCTGTCTGTCCCTCATTTGCTCCAATGTTGTGTGACGGAGTTTTCTGCGCTTATCCCCTACCCCCACATTCCAGGCTCCTGAATGAAAAGTCCGGGCATGGTTAACTCTTGGAGGTGTCATATCCCATCCCATAATGTCGTCATCATCTCCAGCCGCCGTGGCTTCTTGTTCAAGCTCCGCTAGCTTTTGTAATAGCTATTGTTTTCTCTGTTGGAGTTTCTGAGCAGGCGTCAGAGCAGCCGGACGGGAGGGGGAATTTAAACTTAAGGCCGCTAATTGTGAAGCCATCGCGGCCAATTACTGGCTTTGATGTTGAATTATCTCTTCCAGGGTACTGGTTGCTCGACTTGCCGGTGTTCTTTCGGGTTCCTCCATGGTGCAGCGTCCCCAGGGGTAAAGGAGCTGAAGAGGGAGAGAATTCAAGGCGGCTTCCCCTTCACCGGTAAACAGGGCGTATTGCATCATCTCTTTTGGCACCCCATTCTTTCGGAAACACTGCCCTTTCTTGTGGCCAATAAAACCGCATGCCTCGCATTTGGAACCCTCGGTAGTATATTTGATCCGTAATTCATTAGAAATTTTGGCGTCATCGAACTTAGGAAGTTTGATTAATCTCAACTTGGCTTGAGACATTTTGGAGGTTTCGGACAGGGGAGTTGGGCAGTAATTAGCCTTTGTTACTGGAGTTTTGTCCTCCGATCCCCCTCCTTGTTTCCTTTCGTTTTGCTTCTGAGTTCTTTCAGCCCTTTTTTTTTCCCATTCCTTCTGTTTCAGAGCGAGTTCCGGTTTTAGTTTTCGGGGGCACCGTTTCCACCCGTGGCCGTTCTGCTGACAATTCAGACAATTATACAAAATCATCCTTTCATCCGCCCCCATTGCGGGTTCTGATCCGCTATCAGCTATCTGTTTGCCCTTAAGCTTCCGCAAAGCTTGGAGTTCATGCTGCTCTTCTTTGCTCAAAGGGGTTTCTCCGTCAAACCCGACAAAATTTGCTCTGGCTTTGCCGGTGACCACTTTTTCCCTAGCTTCACTGTTGACGAAATGGTCGTACAGTTTCATGGCTGCTAGGGAAATTTCTTTAGCTGAGGGGTTAATGTCTTGGATTGCCTAGCTTGCGATCCAGTTATCTAGAGCAGCTTGTCCGGTGGGTCCAAACAAATTTCCGACTGCAATAAAATATTTTGTTGCCATTGCTGGAAGATCAATTGTTGACAACTTGGTTTTCTGGCAAAGACTGGAGAGCCTATTGAAAAGGGCTTTGGGCATCTCATTCTTCAAGCATCGGAAGTCCGTGAATTCCTTGATGGCGGACTCATTCCTCTCAATATACAACACTCTCCAGGCGTCGAGGAGTGTTGTGCACGGAGAGGGGTTGGCGATCATTCGAGTGGCAGCTCGGGCTGCCTGAATAGCTTGTAGTTGGTTAACGTATGTTCGACCTTAGGCCTGCAGCTTCATGTGTTCGGTAAAGACGCGAGAAATAGGAGCGGCTGCCGCTGCTGCCAAATCGGCCTCCGCTTGTAAAACTGCCGCATCGAGAGTCGGATCGGATATTTTGATGCTAGGAGCCATTAGAAGATGTTGCTGCTCCTTGTAATCCGCCAAGGCACCCCTAGAGAGATAGTTGACCATCATGGGGAAGAGGGTAGTCTCGAAGTCATCAGGAATAACCTCTCCCCGATATTTGTTGATTTCGGACTGAGTGAAAGATTTCCACAACAGTTCAAAATCTGAGAAGGCAATTCGTGAATTATCTCCCGTAAATATTCGGTTGTCCCACATTTATTTCTCTTCCTCCGCACGATTAGTGAATTGTGGTGAGTGAGGTCTAGTGGGACTGACAAACCGTGCAAGAGAAATCACCCTTTACTCTTCGTTTTCGGATCCTATATCACCTACTTCCCCGACGGAAGTAGCAGCTTGTGAAATGGCCACTCTCCCCCCCACTGAGGAAGTGCCTGGTTCTGATAACATGGTTGCGGGGTAAATGTCTCCCCCTGGTGACGCTTCTTTTCCCCGAGGTGCAGAAGGTCTTCGGGATCGCCTACTTCTCTTCTCCGGTGGGATTTGAAGTTCCGGTCGGTTTGGAGGTGTTCCCTTGGATGACGAAGAAGACGTGGATGGCGAAAGACCGTGCTTGGGATACGGGGTTTGCCCCCTAGGCGTGCGCCCAGCAAGAGAAGAAGGGAGTGGTTCAGAAATGGATGATGGAGAACACGTGTGAGGTGGCGAGTAAACGGGAATGGAAGTTTCTGGTCGCGTAGCAGTGACGAGTGATTCAACTGTCAACCCGGGGACTCTCATGGGAACGTCTTTGGGATCTGCTGCGGGTCTCGGGGCTGAAGAGGGAGTGAGCGGAGGAGAAGAGGATGTAGGATCAGGATTGTGCTCGTGAGACAGCGAAGGAGGAGTAGTTGGTCTCAACGGAATGTGGACCCTTTCGTCAGGTCGTAATTCCACTAAAGCCTCCACGGTGGAGGCGATCTCCACTGATACAAAGGTAGGATTCTCCCGAGGGACAGGAGCAAACTCGGAACGTAAATCTGCACCCAAACCCTTTTCATTAGGTCTTGTTGTTCCTCCCTCTCCCCGCTGAAGAGGAAGTTCTTGAGACTTTTGAGATGGAGTCTCCTTAGGGTGGAACTTGTGAACTTGAGCAGCTTCCCTTGTCGGCTCCTGGATGTAGGGATTGAGTATGGGAGACGTGGGGATCTGCTCCCTAAGGAGTCCTCCGGACCTAAGCTGTTGGTCCCTTATCAGACGTAGTTCCTGTTCCCATACTTTATTTCTTTCTTCCTCTAACGCCTCCCAATCTATTTCGAGAGGTCCGGCCCCTGTCGTAGCCCCACCTTGAGATCTCAACTTCTTTACCAATTCCTGAGCACTACTTAAGACCTCAGTTAGATCTCCCACCTCTACCCTTAGAACCTCGGGACCTGTAGGTTTCGTTCGCCATAGCCCCCCCGAAGGGCGATCTGTGGTATCCCAGGGAAACAATCTCCCCGATCTACATCTGGAACCTCGGAATCGGTGGGGTTTGATTGCCAAAGCTCCACAAGAGGTGAGCCCTTTAGGACTGAGGAAGTAGGCCCTTCAGTCGAGGCAGGAGCGGTTGCTGGAAATGTTTCCTCCTTAGTCATAGGAGCAAATCTACCTTTACTATCCCGGTGGTCGAATCGCTTCCCCTTCCAAGGAATTGGGAGATCCTTCTTGCTGCCTCCTTCTCCGGGACGGGATCGAGAGGTGGCACGTCCTCTGGCTGGCCTGCTGGTAGATGTGTCCTGAAAGAAAGATTGCGTAGGACGGGATTTCGGAGCTCTCCGAGGTGGACCCTGTTCAGATGGGGATGAGCTACTTTCAGAGGAACTACTCATAATTTCCACCACTCCTCCTACTGGTCTAACCACCCGAGCTCAATCGGCCCGGGCCACTCGTTGAACCAACTCTTTTTTCACCTTCAGCTCATGGAGATCATGTAGAGCAAGAAGTTCCTTACGACCATGACACCGGAGATCGGCTAACACCGCAGGGTCAATTGGGATCTCGGCCTTTGGAATTTTGGATCGGGTATGGAATCGAACTTTGGGCAAATGCCCGAAAACAGGCTCCCTACGAGCCAAATTGTTTCTGTCTGGAAGTGGGACACACTTTCCTTTTCTCTTCGGCCTGTTCCCGAGCAGCTTCGGCTAGAGAAGGGAACTGTTCAGGAGTGAGGAATGGAGGGATTAAAGGGAAGTTTCCCTCGGCCTGTCCATTGGGTGGAGATTCAAACATAGGAGCTTCCTGAACTGCCTCCTCTGCCCTGGGAAAGCCTCCCCCAGGGACAAACCCTTCTCGACTTACTTTCTCCTCAGGTGTAATGCTGTGGGTTCCCCTATCCTGAGCTTCTCCTCCTCCCATCTAATGGTAAACACTAGAAATAAGAAGTAATATAAAAGTAGAAAATAAAACCCCCTTCCACTAAGAGAGATTCCCGAATCAAAGCTCCTATCTCCTCCAATCTGAGTGGACAGGTGGCTTTTCAGTACTGTGATAATACACTAGAAGTCTAGCTTTGTACCCTCAAAACCCACTGTTGAAGTACCCAAGATGGAAGAAACTGGTTCCGGAGGGAACACAGCAGAATCCAAAGAGTACCACCGGAGGAGGACAAGGGAACTTCCACGTGAAAAGAATAAAAATAGAAATGATTGGCTGTTTCAGATTTAACAATATCACCTTGTCCCAGAGATGGAATTAAAGATAGAATTAAGAATTATGGCAGAGCAAGCGCAACATACCCTAGAAAGCCAAGATGACCACAAAGGAAAAAGAAATATCTCTCAGGACACTGAAGACCGGTACGATTCTCCTTCACCACTTGGTTTCCACATATCCAAACCGACTGGACTCTTCTTTGTTTCAATATCAAAAAGTCAAGATCGCCCAAAAGGATTGATAGTGCCAACTACCCGCCCGAACAACGATCTCTAAACAAGACAAAACCAAACAAAAATGGCAATAGAGTCAAACAAGCAAGCACAACAAAGATTCTCCAAAAGAAGGTTTGTTTGGAATTTCTCTGAGGTTTTTCACAGGAGACAGTACTGAAAAGCAACTTGTCTCCTTCGGCCCCAAGTGCCTTATACAACCAAGTTTGTCCCCTTCCTGTCCAAAAAGTCAAAGCAATACAATGAACCAATCAGCGGGAAGCAAATGCTATCGAACGGACAAACGACAAATTAAGCTGTTTTACGCTTAGGGAAAAAAGATGAGCTTTCAGTTACGGCTATATTTCCGGATGAAAGTCAAAGTTGGTTCCACTTCAATAAGCCAAAGTACTGAAACTGACACTTAAATGCCAGATTTTGACCTGGCCTAATTAATGGACAAAAAGCCAGTTGGACCTGAACTAAATTCCAACTGACATAAGACAACCAAATCTAAATGACTATCCGAAGAGTTGCGTGGCGTTCCACAATGTGACCCCCAAAAGGTCAAGTGGCAACTGACTGCATGTAATAGAACTGAAATCTTTGAAGCAGAATAACTTGGCTTTCTGGCCTCCGTTAGGCGTGAAATATAGTGCGATCTGTTCCGTTCAGGAAATCACTTGATCTAGTCCGCTTTTGTGCACCTTCTTTGCCGTACATTGATGTCCGTACAGGTAAAAAGGGTTCCGAAGATCTCGGGAAAATAAAAGTGTGCCGAAAACACACACGAGCTTGACTGCTTACCTTCTCTTCTCGAACTACCGGAATTATCAGACACAACAAAATCCATGGCTTCGTCGTCTTCTCCACCACCGTAATGGAGGAGACTTCTACGGGTGGGGCAAGGAGATGTGCCGCGTCCAGATAGATTGCTAGCGGCGGCGGAGGCCATGGTAGAGGCAGACTGGAGGAGGAGGTAGAAGCAGGACAACAACTGGAAAAGACGGCCAATAGCAAGGCAAGGCCGGCGTTGACCAGTGGAGGGGAGGGGTCAAAAAATTCACAAGACCCCGAGTACAACCCACTCTAAGAGCGGGACCACGAGGTTGAAGAGGATCATGAAATCACGGACGCTAAAGAAACGAAACGGGAACCGACACCCCCGCCAATTGAGGAGCGCGCCTCTCATCTGGAGGAGATGAGGGACCCCAATAAGGAAAGTACCGCAGACGAGCAGTCCTCAGAAAGCTCGAAAAAGAAGGTTGAAGCGCAATACCCCAGTGGAGGCGATGTATTTCTACTTCGATGGGAGAAAGGGGACTCGAACGGGGAGAGTGAAAAGGGTGAAGAAGAAATTCCCGACTACCTCTTCCCACTGCCTATCGACCCCCACCATCCAGACCTCGCCTTCAGTTTTGCGAAACGCTTCTATTAGGATCTTTCGGATTGGCCAGCAGCATGGCGCACAGGAAAATCTGGGGATCCTATTAATATCCCTGCCAGAGTGCCATCCAACCTGGCCTAGAATTTTATGAGGACGAAGGACTTAGGAAATAACCATAAGGGTTATGTTTAGTTAAACCCTCATGCCCTATCATTTGTGGAAGTGGTAGAAGACCACTATCGATACCGGGTGGATGTTCCGAGGCTACTCCGCCAATATCACCCATGGGATGTCCGTCTGTACTGTTGTTCTGAGACAAGTGTTGGTACTGAAGATGAAGAAGATGCAGCAGTAGTCATCGTAGAACAAATCAAGAGAGGAAGCTTCCATTAATACCGATGCCTGAACAGCAACTTTGACAGACTATAACTTTCAGAAAAACGCTCCAAACGTCCTGAAAATTTGCCACAATGTAGATAACATACAAAGGAACACACACAATATTTCAATCAATTCCGCTCACAAATCTGTGAGATATATATAAATGAAATTACATAAAAACTGAGTGTACAGTTTTCATATCATTTGTTCCTAAAAATCAAATTCACTAAGTCCTACTTTTATACACCGAAACTACACTAAGCTGTACGGAGGCATTCCAGCCGTACACCTAACATTCTATCACAAATATTTACACTGAAGTTCAGACAACGTAAAGTGATAATGATCTAGTCACGCCTCGTCACTATTTGTTGGCGGCGGCTGTCAGCGGTCCGATTAGAGGATTTGGCACCGTAGAATTGACTTCACGAAGTCCAGTGGTCCTGCCGAATTTCCGTACGTCCACGGAGGACATACTCACGCATTCTCCCAAGTGACGACACGTGTCCCAAGTGTGAATGAACCGTGAACTCCCAACTTCACTGTCACACTAATTTCGGTAAGTACTGAACCGAACTCAACCAGAAATAGCTTAAGTCCTGAACAGCTCTCTCTCACAGCTGAGGCATAAAGAGGACTAAAGCTTTCTAAAAACAACACTCCCCTAAAGCTTTAGACTCTGCTAGTCACTCAGTCCACATGCCTCTCTACAGAACTTCAATTTGGGAGCAGGTAAGGGTTTCGTCATCATATCAGCCACCATTTGCTCATCCGGTAAATAACTCAACTTCAAGACTTTTCCCATCACCTTTTCTCTTACAAAGTGTAGCTTGATATCAATGTGCTTACTCTTAAAGTGATGACTGGGATTAGATGCAATAGCGATTGCTGCCTGATTGTCACACCACACTATCTGTGGTCCAGATTGCATAAAGAGAAGCTCTTGGAGAAGAGACTTTACCCAAAGTAACTCTTTAACTGCCGAGCTGGCAGCCATGTACTCAGCCTCCATGGTAGACTGAGCCGTTACCTTCTGAAGTTTGCTGCTCAAGCAGCAAGTTCCACTTCCGATCTTCAAAATGTATCCGGTGGTGGAGCATCGGCTCGGCATATCTCCGTAGCTCGCATCGCTCCATGTATGAATTTTGACTTCCTCTCCACCGAGAGAGAGTCTAAGATTTTGAGTTCCTGCAAGATAACGAAGAACTCTCTTTGCTGCCTCATAGTCTGATTTCCTTGGATTCTGAAGGCTTCGGCTTAAGGCTCCAACCGCTGCTGCGATGTCGGGACGAGTACAATTCATGAAATAAATGAGGCTTCCGACAATCTGCCTGTAAGGAATGGAGGACATAGAATCTGCCTCCCCTGAATCTAAGAAACCATCAACCAAAACACCACCATGCGTTTCCGTGCCTTCCAATTTCTGCCTGAATTCCATAGGAGTGGCACTCCCCTTTGCGTCCGACATGCCAAACTTTTCTAACATGTTCTTGATTGCTTCCTTTTGAGTTAAATAAATAATTTTCTGTTTCCTGTCTCTTTCTACTTGAATTCCTAGAATATACTTAGCCTCACCCAAGTCTTTCATTTCAAACCGGGAATTCAAAGCTGATTTTAATTTATTAATCTCATTGATGGATTTGCTAATTAGTAGCAAATCATCTACATAAACTGCCACATAAATCACTCCATCATCACCTTGCATTACATAGACTGAGTGATCTGAACTGATCCTGGTAAAGCCTAGATTGGTTAAAAACTCATCTAATTTCAGGTTCCATTGCCTCGGAGCCTGTTTCAGACCATAAAGGGACTTCAACAGTTTACAGACCAGATTTTCTTTCCCTTTTTCTGCATACATCTCTGGCTGCTTCATATAAATTACTTCCTCCAAATCACCATGCAAGAAAGCTGTCTTAACATCCATCTGATGCAATTCCATATCTTCTATTGCAGCAAGAGATAGCAAAACTCTAACAGTAGGAAAGCGAACCACAGGAGAGAAGGTCTCTTCATAGTCAATTCCCTCCTTTTGGCTAAATCCCTTAGCAACCAGTCTAGCTTTATATCTTTCAATTGTATTATCAGGATTCAATTTTAATTTGAAGACCCACTTACAACCGATAGCTTTCATGTTCGGTGGGAGCTCCACAAGTTCCCAAGTTTGGGCTTCCATAATTGACTTTATCTCTTCATTTGCAGCCGAGATCCAATGATCCTTTTCAGGAACGGAAAAAGCTTCATGAATAGTAAGCGGCTCTCCTGTGCTTGCAGAAAAAGCACTCTCAACTCGGTCGCCTCGAAGGCGGCTACTTTGCCTTCTTCCCCCCGGAAAATCTGACGCGGGAACGGTTGGTTCCTTAGATTGCCGCACAAGGCGTGTATTCGGAGGAGCATCGACAGAAGGAGTATTAGACGGCCCAGAGGCATTTGGGAGAGAGGTAGAAGAAGTAGAAGAGGATGGAGTAAAAGGTACCTGCTCAAGAATTATATACTCTTGTATTTTCTCTTTCCTTTCAGCTGCATCCATGCTAAAAACGTCAACAGATTGACTTTCTTCTTTAATCTGAATATTCCTGGCTGTTTGTAGACATCCTCTCTGAGGATTATACACTCTATAACCTGCAGATTCATCATCATAGCCTAAAAAGACGCCAGGTACAGATTTTGGACTAAGCTTCCAATTAGGAAGATTATCCAAGATAAAACATTTGCTACCAAAAACTCTAAAATGACTAACATTTGGCTTTTTGCCTGTCCAAACTTCATAAGGTGTCTTACCCCTAACAGCCCGGGTTTCCACTCTATTTCTGATATAAGAAGCACAATGAAAAGCTTCCCCCCAAAACTTTGGATCCACACCTTTATCGGCCATCATAGATCGAGCACATTCAGTCAAAGTCCGATTAAGTCTCTCGGCAACACCATTTTGTTCCGGTGTGTACGGAGCAGTAAATTCACGAGAGATGCCATTCTCTTTCAAAAAATCAGCAAATGCATGAGATACATACTCTCCACCATTATCCGTTCGCAAAGCAAGAATAGATTTGCCGTGAAGTTTCTCCGCCCAGATTTTGTAGTGCTTAAAGTGAGTGAAGACTTCTCCCTTCTCCTTCATGAAGTATAGGCAACTATATCGGGAGTAATCGTCTGTAAAGGTGACAAAGAAGCGGCTGCCACCAAGAGAGGGAACTTTGGAAGGGCCGAAGACATCAGAGTGAATAATACCAAGGAGATCTGTGGCTCGATGATCAGAAACTTGTGGTAGAGGAAGCTTGTGAAGCTTTCCGAGAGCACAACCATCACAAACATGGGACTCTTTCTGACCAAGCTTGACTCCCTCTATCATATTATGGTTTATCATCTTAGTTAGTCTTTCATGGTGCACATGACCAAGCCTTTTATGCCACAAAACATTATCACATAGGACACTGGAGTACGCAAAATC
Organism: Zygnema cylindricum; assembly: GCA_037447655.1. Lineage (NCBI taxonomy): Eukaryota > Viridiplantae > Streptophyta > Zygnematophyceae > Zygnematales > Zygnemataceae > Zygnema > Zygnema cylindricum. Next base: position 66,356 of record JBBHKE010000729.1, on the reverse strand, counting down.
AATTTTATTAGCCAGGTCCATGCGGTACAAAAAGTTTGGGCCTCTAGTTCCTACTAGAGCTACCCTTCCATTCTTGCTCACTATTTTCTTGCCATTTTTCTGGAGAACCTCAAAGCCTTTGCTTTCAGCTACAGACGTAGAAAACAGATTTTTCTTGAACTTTGGAACATACAAGACATCATACAAAGTTCTCTTAACAACCTTTCCATCTATCACACAATCGAGATCTATGTTTCCTTTGGCATTTGATTCAACAGCATAGCCACAAGCATAAAAGATCTGACGTAAAGGAATAGAAAACATCTCCTTAAACCAAGACTTGTTCTAACACATGTGTGAAGAGCTGCCGGAATCCATTATCCATCCGAGGTCCTTTTCTCCTTCCATCATGTCGAGTTTGGCAAGAGCAAAGAACTCTTTGTCATCAGTTTTTGGAAAACTGATCACATCAGGTGTCGTTTCCTCGGTCTTTTTCTTCTCCAATTCCGTATCCTCCGCTGAAAATGCAACAATTTTATTCGGAGGTTTTTGGGAAATGGGAGGTCCGCGGTGTCTCCATCCTTTCCGAAAGGTACCTATTTCAAGAGCTTTTATATACAAAGGACAAGCTCTGAAGGAGTGACCATCAGTATAGCAATAAACACATTTCTCAAACTGAGGATTAAACTGATTCCCTTGATATCTATTTTCCCTCTGAAACTGAGCCGTAAATGCTACAGCTGGTTTTCCAAATCCTAAAACTGTATGAGTAGCCTCTTCTGCCAAGATAAACTCTATAGCTGTTTGCAAATTCCAAAGAGGTTTAGACAATTTTTTCATTTCATCTGAGGCTCCTTTATATTCATTAGGAAGCCCCTTTAGGATAATCATGGCCTGATGATAAGGGGAGAAAGTCCCCCCAGAACATGCATTTTCTGACAGTAACATTCGAAACCGATTAGTGTATTCCACCATGCTACCACCTGTGTACTTATACTCATAGATTTGACCAGCAGTTATAATCTCATGCTGGTCACTAGCTTTAACATAAGAAGATTTCAATGCATCCCACAAATCTGATGCCTTTGCAACATTAATATATGTCATATGCAATTCTTTTGATATCATAAGCTTGACTAAATGCAAAGCCTGGTCATTTTTCTGATCAAAACTGGCATCAGATTCTGCCAATGATCCATTTAACACATCAATAAGTTTCACTTGCTTGAAGTAAGACTTAACCAAATCTGCCCAATACAGATATTCACGTCCATCAAAGACCGGAATTCGTGAAGGCGGGCCCGTGACCTGTTGTTCTGAGACAAGTGTTGGTACTGAAGATGAAGAAGATGCAGCAGTAGTCATCGTAGAACAAATCAAGAGAGGAAGCTTCCACAAATACCGATGCCTGAACAGCAACTTTGACAGACTATAACTTTCAGAAAAACGCTCCAAACGTCCTGAAAATTTGCCACAATGTAGATAACATACAAAGGAACACACACACAATATTTCAATCAATTCCGCTCACAAATCTGTGAGATATGTAGAAATGAAATTACATAAAAACTGAGTGTACAGTTTTCATATCATTTGTTCCTAAAAATCAAATTCACTAAGTCCTACTTTTATACACCGAAACTACACTAAGCTGTACGGAGGCATTCCAGCCGTACATCTAACATTCTATCACAAATATTTACACCGAAGTTCAGACAACGTAAAGTGATAATGATCTAGTCACGCCTCGTCACTATTTGTTGGCGGCGGCTATCAGCGGTCCGATTAGAGGATTTGGCACCGTAGAATTGACTTCACGAAGTCCAGTGGTCCTGCCGAATTTCCGTACGTCCACGGAGGACATACTCACGCATTCTCCCAAGTGACGACACGTGTCCCAAGTGTGAATGAACCGTGAACTCCCAACTTCACTGTCACACTAATTTCGGTAAGTACTGAACCGAACTCAACCAGAAATAGCTTAAGTCCTGAACAGCTCTCTCTCACAGCTGAGGCATAAAGAGGACTAAAGCTTTCTAAAAACAACATGTACGACATCATCTCTCGGGCTGAAGTCACACCCGAGGTACGGGCACTCAAGCTGGCTCGGAAAAATTCCCTGCAGCGGGCTCGAGTTGCCAAGAAACACGTTTCCTTCAAATTGAGGAAGGTACCTAGGTGGGAACCGCCGGATAAGGAAATAGATGGAGCACAACAAATCGAAGCACTCAAAGCATCTGCACCGGTGGTCATTCCAGTGCAACCCGAAGCACCAGCGATTGCATCGGAGGTTGGGGAGGACCATTTTTGGGAGCGGATTACTCAGAGACGCTTGGCAACAGCGAAACCGCCATATTGCGCGGTTGGAGACTTGGTGTGAGCAGCTCCAAAACCAACTAGATACCCTCCGACACGAATTCGAGGAGTAATAAGAAGAGACATACGACATATGTAACTCTGAGACCTCCATTGGTACTTAGAGTAGGCAGCTTACCTGAAGCCCCTAGGATAGCCTCAATCCTTCAGTCTTTAGGTTGAGTATTACTGACACGTTGACGTTGATAGAATACAAATTGACTAGACTCCTGCCCTTCGAAGAACAGACTCCTTTGAGTCTACCACAAAAGAATCCTTGAATTTGCTCCCTTGAGCATTTAATTATCAATGGTCAAAGATGACATTTTATATAGGAGCACATTGGGAGAGAAAGGCGGCTACCTCTAATTTTCCTAAGTCCTAAATCCCTCTCTAATCTGTTAATTACTGAGGTACAGGGCCAATCAATTCACTGTACAGTACAGAAAGGTACTTGGCTTGTAGTACTTTGTGTACGGTCGTTGTACGATATGGCCAAGAAGACGACGCTAGCCATATCCGGGTTCGCCATAGTATGTCTCGGAGATGCCGATATCCAATGTCATGTTGCCACGTGTCACCCGGTGTGGCTGTGACAGCAAACCGCCAAAACGTCCATTCCGTAATCCTGACTTCTTCTTCCGCCGTCCGATTGATATCGACCTTAATTTAGGGCTGTTTAAAATACATTTGGTATTTTTTGACGTAACTATATCTATCTATCTCAATGTGATTGTGGTCCGTTTGTCAGTTAAATGAACTTCTATATTTCCACATCTTTAACTAGCTATTGTACCTTATATACTTTAGCACAGGTCCTAGTCTATAGGCGAAAGCTATCGACTACAGGCAAATTGACAAACGGTAGGTACAAGGATCAAACCATGGGTTCGTCAACCTTTTTGATAAGATTACCAAAAACGATTGCCTTCAGATTCTAAGGGAAGCATAGGCAGCCATGGCTCTAGCTTCCACTCCAACCTTCAGTGACTACGGCAAGTAGAGGGGCTAGAGAGAGAAGTTAGAAGCAGGCTGCCTCTGCTTTTTCCTGCTCCTACTTAAATCAATTAAGTTACCTAAAAAATACCTCAGTAAACCTATAATTTCAACACTCCCCTTATTTTCTAATCACTTTTAGATTTAAGTCCTTATTTTTCTTTTGCATAAAATTAATTTAAAAGAGGCCACAGGCTTAGTCATCATGTCTACCACCATCTTACTGTTTGGTCTATACTCTAGAGTTATTATTTTGTTCTCCACCTTTTCTTTGACAAAGCTAAGTCTGATATCCATGTGCTTTGCTTTAAAGTGATGTTTGGGATAAGCAAAATTGCAATTGCTGCTTGATTATCACACAATATTTTCTGAATTCCACTCTTAAGATGTCCCAATTCACTAAGCAAGGATTTAACCCACATCAATTCCTTCACAACAGAGCAAGATGCCATATACTCTGCCTCCATGGTGGACTGAGTAATGACCTTTTAATGTTTACTGCTTGAGCAACAAGCACCATTCCCCACATACAACATATATCCAGATGTATATCTTCGCATTGGAGCATCCCCATAGCTAGCATCACTCCAAGTGGTAATGTCAGTATTTTCCCCACCCAGATGCAGCCATAGATCCCTAGTTTCTATGAGATATCTAATGACCCTCTTAGCTCCTTCCCAATCCCTTTTGGTAGGAGCATTCAGATTGCTACTTAGCACTCTTACAGCTGCTGCCAAATTCGGTCTGGTACAATTCATAAAAGAAATCAGACTGCCCACTAACTTTCTATATGGGATAGTCTGCATAAAGGTTTTCTCTTCTGACCTAGTTCTTCATCTACAATTAGGATATCTCCTTCCTCACTCCCCTCACTTCCCATCTTTAGGTCTAAGGGAGTCGTAAAATTGTTGGCTTTGTCCATCTGAAATTTTTCCAACATGTTTCCAATTTCCTCTTTCTGTGTCAGTCTAATTATCATATTTTCTCTGTCTCTCTCAACTTGTATTCCCAAAATATATCTTGCCTCCCCCATGTCATTCTTTTCAAATCTTCCCTTTTAATCTGTTTTTAGTTTGTTGATTTTCTTTATTGACTTATTAAGAACAAGCAAATCATCAAAGTAAATTGCAATAAAGATGACACCTTCTTGATCTTCAAAAACATAAATTGAATGATTTGAACTGATCCGGATGTATCCTAGACCGTTAACGAACTTATCAAGTTTCTTGTTCCATTGTCTGGGCGCCTGTTTCAAACCATAGAGAGATTTGATCATCCGACATACCTTACTTTCCTCTCCTTGTTCCACGAATCCTTCCGGCTGTTGCATGAAGATCTCCTCCTCTAGTTCTCCATGTAAGAAGGTTGTATTGATGTCCATTTGGTGTACTTCTATGTCTTCTACAGCTACCATACTGAGAAGTATCCGGAACGAGGGAAATCCGACGACCGGAGCAAAGGTTTCTTCGTAGTTAATTCCCTCTTTCTGAATAAAATTTTTTGCCACTAACCGGGCCTTATATAGCTCAATAGTATTTTCTAGATTCAGTTTTAATTTGAAAACCCACTTACATCCAATTGGTTTTCGATCGGGTGGACAGTCCACCAACTCCCATGTAAGAGCCGCCATGATTGAAGCCAACGATTCATTGATGGCTGACTTCCACCGATTTCTTTGTGGGCAGTTCATTGCCTCTTTATATATTAGAGGTTCATCCGGGTGAGACAGTTTAGTTACCTTGTTGTTAACTTGTTTCTCTTGAAGCCTTTTGCTGCTCCTTCTCCCTCCCTCAAAAACTGCCGCCGGAATAGATGGTTCCCGTGGATTCTTTCGAACAACCACGGCTTCTCCCCTGTCCTTCGGATCCATATTCGTTTTCACCACGTCTTTTGCTTCAGGTATACGTGTCATTGGTGTTTCCAAGTCCAAGTCTTTCTCGGTCTGTTTTGAACCTGCAAGGATATCATTCGAACCTGCAAGAGTATTATCTTCTTGGAGACCCGGATAGTTAGGAAGATGAAAGTCATGTGAGTTGTCTAACTGAAATCTAATTTTGACTGACTTTGAGGATTTGAAGGGATTTACTGACTTCCCTTCATTCATAGCTACCAGGTGCTTCACTAGAATTATATCTTCTCTCTTTAGATCATACACTCTATACCCTTTTACATCCTCATCATATCCCAGAAAGTATTCGGGTTTCCCTTTAGGGGATAGTTTCCATTTAGATTTATTTGTGTCTAAACTTAAGACTTTACTACCGAAAATCTTTAAGTGAGATAGATTTGGTTTTCGGTCGGTCCATCTTTCATATGGAGTTTGGCCTTTCACGCCGAGGTAAGTACTGTATTTCTCAAATAATTAGCACAATTCATAACTTCGGCCCAAAATCTTTTTCCTATCCTTTTATCTGACAACATACTCCGAGCACTATCACTCAAAGTCATATTCAATCTTTCGGCAACACCATTCTGTTCCGTGTTTTGCCGAACTGTCTTTTGATGTTGCACACCATCCTCTCTTAAGAACTCCTCAAACTGATTCGAGGTATATTCCCCCCCATTGTCAATTCTTACTCTCTTTATTGAGGTCACGTGAAGCTTCTCGGCCCATGCCTTATATTGTTTGAAATACTCCGGAGTTTTTGATTTGTGTTTCAAAAAGTAAACCCGGGAGTATCGAGACTAATCATCGGTAATGGTTAGCATAAATCTTCTACTTCCGGGTGATGGCACTTTTGCCGGTCCCCAAATGTCCGTTTGTACCAAATCAAGAAATTTTTCTCCTTTATATGCTGCTTTTTTGGAAATGGTAATCTATGTGCTTTACCATGAGCACACCCACTGCAATCACTTAATTTCTCATTTTCCCCAAAATGTATCCCTTCAACTGCTCCCATCTTTTTCATTTCTTTTAGCTTTTCTAGATTCACATGCCCAAGTCTCTTATGCCACAACATAATATCATAAACACCAGCATAGTAAAGTGTGAGTTTTTCATTACTTAACGCAAGCCTAAACATTCCTTGGCTACCTTTCTCAGCAGTGAAATACACATCTTCCTCAAAGCTAGCTGTAAAAGCTCATTTTTTTGTTCTAGTTTCAAAACCTTTATCATCTAATACAGATATACAGATAAGGTTTTTGTTTAACTCCGGAATAAAAAATACATCAGAGAATGTAACTGTTCAGGTTTTCCCTTCCACTATGACTTTCAGATCAACCGATCATACATAAGTAGTGGTAACTACCCTCCCATCCCCATATTCAATCTCTATTGTTGGAATCTTTCTCAGCTTAGTGAACATATGCATATCCTTGCATATGTGCATGGAGGCACCTGAATCCACAATGCAGCCCCCTTCACCTTTCAGTCCACCGAAAGCACATTTCTGCTTCCATGGAATTTCGACTTCTGTCTTTGCCTCCAACTCCTCATCCAAAAGAAGTTCGTCGTCCTCCTCATCAGATTCCTCCTCAAGTACCTCTGTGACAAGTGCCTTTTTCTTCCCTCGTGGCTGACCTCGGTCTGCCCCTCCTTTATCCGAAGTTAGGTCAGTTTGGTACATTCTGCCATGTAATGCCCGAGTTTCTTGTGGAAATGATAAAACCCCTTAGGTTCCCTTATTTCGGACTCATCCGATTGATATGTCTTGTCTCCCCCTCCATGACTTCCAAGGGGTTTACGTGAATCTTTGTTTCTCCAACTTGCTCCGGCCGCCAAGGCTTGTCCACTCTTAACTCCCCTCTCGATTTCGATAGTATTCTCTCGGACGAGGATCATATCAACTACCAAATTCCATATCCACCTGGAGTCCGGCAAATCTTGTACTCGGTTCATAATGTTCTCATATTCATCGGGTAGTTTCATGAGTAAGCAGTGAACCTGTGCCTTCTCGGTTTATACCTTTCCGGCACACTCTAACTATTGAAAAGTAAGCTTTAGTAAGTCTTAGAAATTAGAGTCTAAGACTTAGAATAATTTTGGACCACCAACTGTTCAATATTGACCAAATTTAGTGTGGATTTTTGTAGTATCTACACGAATAGTTATCTTTAAGTAAATTTATGTGTAGGGCCGCCAATGAATGTGGACGTGATAAATATCTCACGGATTTTTTGGGTGTAGATATTGTTTCTACACAAGTCTGGTCCAAGTACTTAGATTTTTGTCAGGAGATATTTAGGTGAACCCTATACGTATGTTGTAGATGTTTTCTAGATATTTTGAGTATTTAGTTCAATTAGGATAGATCAATTCGACACAGAATGTACATTCTACACAGAGTTTAAGGAAATGAGAGCAGTAAGTGCACTTTAAGGTGTTTTCTGTTCTATTGTCCTTATTTTGGCTATGGTATATGTTTGTCTGGTTGTAAGACCTCTCTCACTCAAAGCTACATATCTTACAACATAGATCTATTCAAATAGGCATTTCTCTTTAGGTTTGCTTTTGTTGCCATATCTACTAATGGCTCAGTCCTTGCAAGTGCAAGTGTGACGCCTAGTGGGAGTGGAACACAACCAAGTCAGAATGTCCATGACCTTCCACTGGTTATGGGCCCACCGCCCAAATTGCCTATTTTTGATGGAACTGACTTCTTATATTGGGAAGATATGCTAAGCTCATATTTCGAGGAGAGGGACTTGTCACCCATTGTGGAAGGAACTGCCGATGAGACTGCACCGGATTGGAGAAAGAAGAATCTCCACTGCCTCAACGTCTTGAAACAGGCAATGACAAAAGATTTGGTAATGTCGTATCTTGAGTTGAAGAAAGCTTGTGAAGTTTGGTTTAGTGTACGTGCTATGTATGTTCAGAAGTTGAGTTCTA
>JBBHKE010000729.1:36898-58182 GCA_037447655.1 Zygnema cylindricum | reverse complement strand
TCTCTCTCTCTCTCTCTCTCTCTCCCCCTCGCTCTTGACGATGGGGAAGGCTGCTTAATATTGTAGTTCTATGGTGAGTTTCATCGAGTTTAAACTACGTAAAGGCACAAGAGACCATGCTGAAAACAAACTGCACTAAAAATGTTGTGAAGATAACATTTTTAACGGTATGGATTTAAGAATACTTAGTGAATTTTTTGAAAAAGATGTAAGGTTAGAAACACGTATAAACGATTTGAAGAACATGTGTAAATGTGAAAACCAAGGTTTAATCGATGAAAGTTGTTTGATCTACTCACATTGACAACTACGAGGCTGATTTTTATTACGTACTAGCATTAAATATTTAACAGCGTTAGTGCGAAAGTAGAGTATATAATGCTAATAACTAAGATAAAAAAAAAAAACACTTCCCCACAACATCACAAAAACAACAAAAAGAGACCCAAAACGGGGTTAATTGATTTAGGATTTCTTTTTTCATTAGGGGAGTCTTTGATTTTGTAGCGTATAGCGAAACCATTATCTCTCCATTAGTTTTAAGAAGATCCAGTCAGGTTCTCGAGTGAGTTCGTTTTTTGTTTCAGTATCTTCAATTGTAGCCCCTCCCTATGGCCCCTCAAAAGCGGCAGGCATCACGACCCCTTTCCCCGTCATCTTCCACAAACTTTTGACTGTGTCACCCTTTCCTAAGGTCGTCTCACCCTCTTGTGTTGGCTCCTCAACTGATAATTGCCAAACCCCAACCTCAACCCTCTGCCCAACCTTGTTACACCAAAGATCCTCCCAACCTCATTGCCTTTCCCCAACCTATGATGAAGAACCCTTTTCTATATCAACAACACGTCAATGTTTCCCTGATCATCGAGAGCCATCCAACATTTTGGGTTTGGGACTTATCCCAAACTCTCCCCTTCCGCAACCACCATTGGTTATATGTTGAACCCCTCCTCCTCTAGCCCCCTCCCGCCTTGGTTCCGCCAACCGCGCCAACACTTTCGCCCTATAACCCTCTCATCACTTCACCTGTTGCATCCCTGTCTCATGTACCTTCTTTTACCTCACAACCTCCGAGTAACCAAACTCCTCATCCTCCTCCGATTGTCAAACCTTCTTCAGGTGCTCAGACATATCAGGTTCTATATTTGGGCTGTGAGAAGCCTTATGCTGCCAATGCCGGTTTAGTCAGTCATGTGCAAACGTGTCCATCGGGTTGTTCGGCTCCTTCACATTCGCAAGGCGGGTCGACACTTAAAACCCCCCTCCCCCCATTCAGCGACACCCCTCTCACATTGATTGGGAGTTCATCCGTACCCTTGACGTGTTAGGTTGCTACGATCTCGGTTACCCCCGGCCTCGACTTTACTCTCACATTCCTCCTCATCTCTGAGGAGACGTCCAAGCATCTTTTCGGTTCCCACTCGATATCTAGTTGACGACGTCCATTACCAGAGGCCCAAACATCTTTGACTTTTGTTTTTTGCATTAGGTTTTGGTCTTACATTCCCGCTGGGGTGCTACAGGGGCACGAGAAACACGTTCTAAATGTTGAAGATTTTTGCGTGCTGATTTGAAATCTTTTCAGCTAGAGAACATGGACAAAGTCATTTCCCTTTCCATGACAAGCTCCACTTCTTACATCCACAGCCCGCATTCGCCGTGTTGTGCACCATGGGCGATGTGGTGAACTCTCTATGTTGCTCGCTTCCGGACTTTCGCACCATTGCCAACAATGAAGTCAATTGTTGAGGCCCTTTGAGCCCTTCGCACCACCGCACCTGCCGTTGATCAAATCATATGATTCTCTTGACCTTTTAAAGCTTGACCTATATACTTTCACTAAAGCTTTGGTCCTTGTCAAGCTCGTGTGCGTTTTCGGCACACGTTTATATTACCAAGGACTTCGGAGTCCTTTTTAACCAATACGGTCATCAAAGTACAAAGCAGTGAGTGCACCCAGCTAGACAAGATCCTTGTATTTACCAAACTGTGCGGGACGCACTTTATTTCGCGCCTAACGGAGGCCGGACGGCCAAGTTCTCTCGTCTCGAAGATTGCAATTCCGTTAAATGGGACTAGCTTCCACCAGCCCTCGTGGGGGGTACATTGTGGATTGCCACGTAACTTTTAGGATTGTCATCTAGATTATGCTGTAAGATGTAAGTAGAAATTCAGTTCACGTTCAACTGACTTCTGGTCCATTAATTACCCTAGGTCCAAGTCTGGTGTTCCACCGCCAGTTCAGGATTTTTGGTAGGTTAGTGGTTCCAATTTGGACTCTCAGTTCTAGATTTAGTCGGAGTCCGAAGTATAACTTTTTGTCCTGAGTGTGGTACAACTTTATTTGTCCTATGTCAGTTCGATAGCAATTGCTCTCCGCTCATTGGCTCCTTGCATTGCGTTGTCCTTTTACATCTGAAACCGGACAAACTTTGTTGTATAAGGCGCTTGGGGCCGAAGGAGACACGTTAATGTTTCAGTACTGTCTCCTGATAAAAACCCTAGAAAATTGCAACAAACCTTCTTTTGGAGAACCTTTGTTTGTTGTGTGATTGTGACCGTACTGCCATCTTGGTTTGCATTTGTCCTTTGTGGAAATCATAGTCCGGGTGGGTAGTTGGCACTATCTTTCCTTTTTGGGCGATTTGGGACTTGTGGCTGTTTAATACCGAGAGGGGTCTTGCCGGTTCTAGGTTACGGAAACCGAGGAGTTAAGGAGGACATTATCTGTTTCGGTGTCTTCGAGAGAGATTTGTCTCCTCTTGTTGTTAGAGTTGCTTTTTGGGGATATGTCCAGCTCGTTTGCTATTATTCTGAATCCTATCTTTATATCTATTTTTCTAAGGGCAAGGTGATATTGTTAATTCAGAAACAACTTATTATTTTTTTATTTTTTCGTTATTCTGCGTCGAAGTGCCTTTGTTCTCTCTTGGTAGTCCTATTTGGGCTTCGGTTGCGTTTCAGCCGGGGTTGACTACTATAATCTTTTGGACCAAAATAATGGGTTTTGAGGGAATCTTTGTTAGACTTTTAGCGGAGCAGTACAGTACTGAAACAACCACCTATCTCCTTCGGATAAGAGGGGATCGGAGCTTCAAATTTTGGGACCCTCAATTCTTGAGAGGAGTTAGGGTTCTCGTTACCGATAGTTCCGATTGTTTTGTCCTTTAGCCATCACTCGATGGGAGGGGGAGAAGCTCAAGAAAAAGGGGCTCCAAAAATCGGATATGAGGAGCACAGTAGTCAGGATACGTTTGCACAGGAGGAAGAGTCACAGGTGCCCAAGGAAGTGGTCCTTGTGGCCTCAACTTTAAACATAGAGCGGTTTCTTAAGGGAATGAGGCCTAAGGCTATAATAGGTGAGACTCCTCCAAAACAGCCAGTGAGGCAACCCTCTCCTCCACGTTCGCTTGTCTTTTCTCCCGAGAACTTCCATACATTCTCCGAGGCTATCAGGGCTCGGGCCACGGAGAAGATTGAGAGACAGACGTTATCCCCTAAATCACATAGGAAGGGTTTAGGCCATAAGGAAGCGGTCCCTGGTTACCCTCCGAAGTAGGGCGCTATAACAAATCTAAGACTCCGATAGCTGAGATGTACATGGATCATGAGATTTTGGCAGATCCTAATCGGCCAGATCGAAAGGAAATCTTAGCACTTCACAATCTCTATTAGTTGAAGGTTAAGAAAGAGTTAGTGCAGCAGGTAGGTAGAACAGACCGAGCCAGGATCGTACGCGCAGTGGCAGTTGTAGTGGAAATATTGAGCACTTCGTCCGAGAGCGGCTCTTCAACCTCAGTCCTGAAACTCTGAGACCTCTATTGGCCCTCATAGTAGGCAGATCCAAAGAAGCTAATCTAGATAGTGTCGACTCCAAACTTGATATAAACCCAAATTACTGACCCTTTGACAGTCAGAACCCCAATATAGATTCACCCCTGTGTAATAACATTTTCTGTGTGCTCAGTTCCACCACAGAATGCAAAGTTAGAATATGAGATTTGGACACATTCACCCACTTTGACTTTCCCTTAGAAATGCAACCACCCTGGCAGACATAACCTCTGACGGACTACACCCCTATGTAGCCTGGACTCCCCTGAGTCTGGAGCAAAATTTTTTTTTTTTTATCACTGAAAATGGTCAATTAAATTGATAGTTATGGCTGGCCAAAGTTTGCCATTTATACAGGGTGCTCTTTGGGAGAGGCAGCTACCTACCCAAAATTTTCTAAGTCCTATTCCCCCTCTAAAACTCTATCTACTGAAGTACGGCACCAATCAAATTACTGTGTCGTACAAAAAAGTACAGGTGCCGGTGTACTTTATCTATGACCATTGTACGACATGGCCAAAAAGTCGACAAGTGTCAAATCAGGATTAGTTCATGTAATCTCTGGAATTCTCGTAATCCAATGTTATCACGCCACGTGTCATTTGACGTGGCAAAGACCGTAAAACGCCAAAAATGCCTTTTCCGTGATCGCGGCGCCTATCGCGGCCGTCTGATCAAAAATGGCTATAATCCTAGCCGCTGAAATTCGACGCGCGATATTTGTTTCGCTATCGAAACAAATGCGCGATATCCGTTCTGTCCCCATACCGTACTTCGTACTAAAACAAACTGTATCTATGCGCTAAGTATCTATTCGCCGTTAAATGAATTAATCTTCATGTAACGATTTATATATTTATCAAACCCTATATATTGTAATATGTGTCTTAGACTTAACGGCTAAAGCTAACGGTTACTTCATGAAATTCTATGGCTCCATTGCCACACAGAATTCGCAGATCAAAAGAAGCTAATCTAGATAGTGCCGACTCCAAGTTTATATAAACCCAAATGATTGACCCCTTGACAAACAGAACCCCATTACAGCTTCACCCCTGTTAAATAAGACTTTCTGTGTGCTCAGTTCCACCACATAATGCAAAGTTAGAATATGAGATTTGGGCACATTCACCCATTTTGACTTTCCCTTAGAAATGCAGCCACCCTGGTATGCAAACACTTTGACCGATTACAATCCTGTGTAGCTTGGACTCCCGTGAGTCTGCAGCAAAAAGAATCACTGAATTTGGTCAACTGAGTTAATAGTTATGGCTGGCCAAAGTTTGCCATTTATACAAGATGCTCCCTGGGAGAGGCGGCTACCTCCTTAAAAATATTCTAAGTCCTAAAACCCTCTCTAAACCTTCTAGTACTGAGCTAATGACCAATCTTAGGACTGTACCGTACAAGAAAGTATAGATGCTGGTGTACTTTTTGTACGGACAGTGTACGACGTCGCCATTATGCGACATTTGTCACATTCGGATTTGTTGTCTTCCGTTCCGGAGATTCCGTAAACCTGTATGATGTTGCCACGTGTCATCCGGAGTGGCGGAGTCCGCAAACCGCCAAATTGTCCTTTCCGCGAAGCCGGCGCTAACCACGGCCGTCCGATTGATATCGGTATTTAATACGGACCGTCGAAACAAATGTCCGTACGATTTGTTTTGTCTGGTACTAATAGTACAACTGTTTCTATGTCCGATAAACCGTAATCTAGTTAAATGGAAAATCCTACGTGTAGATGTTTATATATATATCAAACCCAATATACCTTATCATTAGTTCTAGACTAAATGGACAAAGCTACCGGCTACGGGTCATCTGACGGACGGCAGGTACCAGGATCCATTCGTGGGTCCATCAAGTACCTTTTGGTACATCTACCTAAATCAACCCCTCTCTTCTCTAGTGAGCTTAGGCAGCCATGGCTATAGCTCCCAATCTAGCCTTCAGTGACTACGACAAGTGTGGGGGCTTGGAGAAGGGAGTTAGAGGCAGGCTACCTCTGCTCTTTTTTTATCCTAATAGACCTAGAAAATACTCAAATATCAACACTCGCCTTATTTTCTAGTCTATTTTCCTTTCAACTTCCACAAACAAATAAACAAATATCCCCTCCCCCCCCTTTTTTTTTCTTTTTCCTTTACCTTTCATAAACTTAAGAAAATTACTCTCGTATTTACAATAGTGCTTTAGATGAACCAAAATAATAATTGGACCACGCATTTTATTTAGCATCCCACTTTTCATAAATCCGAGCCAAGATTTTATCCACCTCATCTCCTTTCCATCCACACTAAATCCAATTTCCCTCTTGCAATCCAAACAGCCAGCCCCATTTCCAATCTGCAACACACACCCAGATGCTAACCCTTTTACAGGCACACCCTCATAAATGCCATCACTCCCTTTAGTGATGCCAAACCCATTACCCCCAAAAATTGAACTTTCCTCACTCTCTCCCATCGATTTCTTTCCACTATCACTTTCTATTTTTATTCTCAAAAAACATTTCTCCTCCCCTAAACCTTTCATTAAATATTTCCCTTCTCCTCTATCCTCGGAATCCGTAGAAGTCTCTTTTTCCAACCAGTTTTCTTTTTCCAAAATATCTATAAAATTATCCTTATTATTTTTATTTTTCCCTTTTTCAATGATTGATCCTAGATCCGACTTACTCTTTTCTAAGTCAAAAATTTTACACTCCTTGACATCCACATCATGTCTAACTCCCTCAAGTACCTCTCTTCCCTTTACTTCCCTTATACCTCCAAAAGCACACTGTTGTCTTCGTGGAATTTCTGTGTTCTTTTCTCTCTTCTCCATTCTACTGATGTGAAGAAGCTCCAAGATTTCTTCATCCTCTCTCTCCTTTTCCCCTTCTTCCTCCTCATTCACACTCCAACTTCTAAGTTCTTCCAAACGAGGACACTCCTCCATATAGTGACCCGGTTTCCTACAAGCGAAGCAAACCCCCTTTTTCAAAGTTCCCCTTTCTTTTCCTCTCCCTCTCCTTCCACCGAAGTTTCGATAAGGTTTACCTTTGTCCTTCTTCCTTTCATCACGCTTCCGCTCGTCACCGTCGTTCCTCATATCACGCTTCCGCCAGTCACCACCAGCTGTAAATGCAGTCACCCTCTCACTTCCCCTACGAAGCTCCAAGGTGCTTTCCCTCACAAGAATTATCCCCATGGTAATGCTCCAAGTCCATGAGGAGACATCCATTCCCTGCATACGGTAAATGATGTCTTCGTACTCATATGGGAGCTTCATGATTAGTGTATTAATCTTTCTCTCCTCAGATTCTACATATCCCGCACTAGCAAGCTCAACATATAACGCAGCAATATCATTGCAAAACTCTATCATGCTATCGCCTTTATAAACATAGGCTTCTATTTCCTGTTTTACTAATTGCTGCCTCTGTATAGTCTCACTCTTATAAATGTGAACTAGTGTTTCCCAGATTTTCGAAGACTTGGTTAGATTTAAAAGAGTGATAGCTATTGAATTAGACACATATCTAAGTATGAGATGTTTTGCTATAGTGTTTTTGTATTCCCATATTTTTCTTTCATTTTCTTCAGTTTTAATCCCTACAGGTGGTACCATAGGTGAGAGCCTAGCTCCCCTCACCATAGGTGTCCCTTTTTCCTTCTCCCCTATTTCCCCATCCACGGCAAGGTTTTTCCCTTCACCTTCCGTTGCATGTGAACTCCGGTTGATATTCTGGGCAGCCTCAGATGATTCTCCATAGTAAGCTCCTCCAAAGCCGGGTGGCGGACATCTCACTTGTCCCGAAACAATTCCCCATAAGTGCTTCTCGAAAAGCAATCCCTCCATCGTGAACTCCCAATAAGTGAAGTCTGTTCCATCGAACATAGGCACCCTAGATGGTGGGCCCATAATCTGAAATTCTATGGGCTCCATTGCCACACATAATTCGCAGATCAAAAGAAGTTAATCTAGATAGTGCCGACTCCAAGTTTATATAAACCCAAATGATTGACCCTTTGACAATCAGAACCCCATTATAGCTTCACCCCTGAGAAATACGACTTTCTGTGTGCTCAGTTCCACCACAGAATGCAAAGTTACAATATGAGATTTGGACACATTCACCCACTTTGACTTTCCCTTAGAAATGCAGCCACCTTGGCAGGCAAACATTCTGACCGATTACACCCCTGTGTAGCCTAGATGGCTTTAGCTCCCTATCCAGACTTTAGTGACTACAACAAGTGTGGTGGCTTTGGAGAGGGGAGTTAGATGCAGACTGCCTCTGCCTTTTTCTATCCTATTTACAGACCTAGAAAATACACAAATATCAACACTCCCATTATTTTCCATTCTATTTTCCTTTCAACTTCCACACACAAAAAAACCAAAATACTCCCTCCCAATATTTTTTTTTTTCTCTTTTCCTTTTCCTTTTCTTTTTATAGACCTTTATGCCAATACCCTCACATTTTAAAAGGTTCATTAGATTAGCTGAAATAAAAATTCCATCTTGCTGATCACATATTTTATCAAGCATCGCAATTTTCATAACCTCGAGCAAAGATTTTGTCCACCTCATCACTTTTTCATCCACACACAACCCGATTTCTTTGTTACAATCCAAACAGCCAGCCCTATCTCCAATCTGCAACATACACCCAGATGTTAACCCTTTTACAGGCACACCTTCATAAATACCATCACTCTCTTTAGCGATGTCAAACCCATTACCCGCAAAAAATAAACTTTCCTCACTTTCTCCCATGGATTTCTTTCCACTATTAGTTTCTGTTTTAATTCCCAATAAATATTTCTTCTCCCCTAAACCTTTAATCAAATATTTCTCTTCTCCCCTATCGTTTAAAACCTCTTCGAGTTTCACTTCTCCCCTTTCCTCGAAATCTGTTGAAGTCTCCCTTTTCGACCAGTTTTCTGTTTCCCTATTATCTATAAAATTATCCTCATTAATTTTATCTTTCCCGTTTTCACTTATGGATCCTAGATCTGACTTTCTCATTTCTAAGTCATACACTCTACACTCCTCGACATCCTCAAGTACCTCCTCTCTCTTTACTTCTCTTATACCTCCAAAAGCACACTGTTGCCTTTGTGGAATTTTTGTGTACTTTTCTCTCTTCTCCATTCTACCGAAGTGAAGAAGCTCCAAGATTTTTTCATCCTCTTTCTCCTCTTCCCCTTCTTCCTCCTCATTCACACTCCAACTTCTAAGTTCTTCCAAACGAAGACACTTCTCCATATAGTGACCCGGTTTCCTACAAGCGAAGCAAACCCCCTTTTTCAAAGTTCCCCTTTCTTTTCCTCTCCCTCTCCTTCCACCGAAGTTTCGATAAGGTTTACCTTTGTCCTTCTTCCTTTCATCACGCTTCTGCTCGTCACCGTCGTTCCTCATATCACGCTTCCGCCAGTCACCACCAGCTGTAAATGTAGTCACCCTCTCACTTCCCCTACGAAGCTCCAAGGTGCTTTCCCTCACAAGAATTATCCCCATGGTAATGCTCCAAGTCCATGAGGAGACATCCATTCCCTGCATACGGTAAATGATGTCTTCGTACTCATATGGGAGCTTCATGATTACTGTATTAATCTTTCTCTCCTCAGATTCTACATATCCCGCACTAGCAAGCTCAACATATAACACAGCAATATCATTGCAAAAATCTATCATGCTACCGCCTTTATAAACATAGGCCTCTATTTCCTGTTTTACTAACTGCTGCCTCTGTATAGTCTCACTCTTATAAATCTGAATTAGTGTGTCCCAAATTTCCGACGTCTTGGTTAGATTAAAAAGAGTGATAGCTATAGACTTAGACACATATCTAAGTATAAGATGTTTTGCTATAGTGTTTTTATATTCCCAAATTTTTCTATCATTTTCTTCAGTTTTTGGTTCAGTTATAACCCCCACAAGTGGAACCATAGCCGAGAGCCTAGCTCCCCTCACCATAGGTGTCCCTTTATCCTTCTCCCCTATTTCCCCTTCCACGGTAATGATTTTCCCTTCACCTTCCGTTGCATCTGAACTCTGGTTGGTTTTCAGGGCAGCCCCAGATGATTGTCCATAGTGAGCTCCACCAAAGCCGGGTGGCGGACACCTCACTTGTCCCAAAACAATTCCCCACAAGTGCTTCTTGAAAAGCAATCCCTCCATCGTGAACTCATAATAAGTGAAGTTTGTTCCATCGAACATAGGCACCCTAGATGGTGGGCCCATAACCTGAAATTCTATGGGCTCCATTGCCACACAGAATTCGCAGGTCCAAAGGAAGCTAATCTAGATAGTGACGACTCCAAGTTAATATAAACCCAAATGATTGACCCCTTGACAATCAAAACCCCATTACAGCTTCACCCCTGTGAAATAAGACTTTCTGTGTTCTCAGTTTCACTACAGAATGCAAAGTTAGAATATGAGTTTAGGATAACATTCCCCACTTTGACTTTCCCTTAGAAATGCAGCCACCCAAGCAGGAAAAAACTCTGACCGACTACACCCCTGTGTAGCGTGGACTCCCATGAGTCCGCAGCACCAAGAATCACTGAATTTGGTCAACTGAATTGATAGTTATGGTTGGCCAAAGTTTGCCATTTATACAAGGTGCTCTCTGGGAGAGGCATCTACCTACCAGAAATATTCTAAGTTCTAGTCCCTCTCTAAACCCCTTCTACTGAAGTACGGCGCCAATCACAGGACTGTACCGTACATAGAAGTACAGGCGCCGGAGTACTTTCTGTACGGAAATTGTACGACAAGACCATACGAGTGACAAATGTCACACCCAAACTTGTTATCTTGCGCTCCGGAGATTCCGCAATCCTCCAGCGCATTTCCACGTTTCATCCGGAGTGGCGGCGTCAGAAAACGCCAAGGCGGCCATTCCGGAATCTCGGCTAGCACCACGGCCGTCGATTAAATCTGGTATCCATTCTTACCCGTCGAAAATAAGTGCGCGGTATTTGTTTCGCCGTCAAAACAAATGCGCGGTATCAGTTTCGCGTAAACCATAGTTCACTAGATTGTTTCTATGTACTAAGGATCTTTTTGCGCCGTTAAATGAATTCGTCTACGTGTACATATTTATATAATTATCAAACCCTATATGTCCTAGCACTAGTCCTAGACTAAACGGACAAAGCTAATGGCTACATTGACGGACGGCAGGTACCAGGATCAATTCATGGGTCCGTCAATACTTTTAGTAAACCCATCTATTTTCTGCTAACTGTCTGCTACAAAGCTTTAGGCAGCCATGGCCCTATCACCCTACCCAGCCTTCAGTGACTACAACAAGTGTGGGGGCTTGGTAAAGGGAGTTAGAGGTAGACCGCCTCTACATTTTTCCTATTATAATACAGACCTAGAAAATACTCAAATATCAACACTCGGAATCCGTTGAAGTCTCCCTTTCCGACCAGTTTTCTGTTTCCAAAATATCTATGAAACTATCCTCAATATTTTGAACTCCCTCAAGTATCTCCTCTCTCTTTACTTCCCTTATACCTCCAAAAGCTCACTGTTGCTTTCGTGGAATTTATGTGTTCTTTTCTCTGTTCCCCATACTACTAATCCGGAGAAGCTCTACAATATCTTCATCCTCTTTCTCCTCTTCCCTTTCTTCCTCCTCATCCACATTCCAACTTCTAAGTTTTTCCAAACAAGGGCATTCCTCCATATAATGACCCGGTTCCCTACAAAAGAAGCAAACCCCCTTTTTCAAAACTCCACTTTCTTTTCCTCTCCTTCTCTTTCCACCAAAGTTCCGATAAGGTTTACCTTTGTCTTTCTTTCTCTCGTCACGCTTCCGCTCGTCACCACCGTTTCTCTCATCACGCTTCCGCTCATCACCACCGTTCCTCTCATCATGCTTCCGCTCGTCATCGCCGTTCTTCTCATCACGCTTCCGCCAATCACCACCAGCTGAAAATGCATTGACCCTGTCCCTTCCCCTACGAAGCTCCAAAGTGCTTTCCCTCACAAGAATTATCCCCATGGTAAAGCTCCAAGTCCATGAGGAGCCATCCATTGCCTGCATACGACAAATTATGTTTTCGTACTCATCTGGGAGTTTCATAAGTAGTGTATTAATCTTACTCTCCTCAGATTCTACATATCCCGCACTAGTAAGCTCAACATATAACGCAGCAATATCATTGCAAAACTCTATCATGCTACCGCCTTTATAAACGTAGGCATCTATTTCCTGTTTCACTAATTGCTGCCTCTGAATAGTCTCACTCTTATAAATCTGAATTAGTGCTTCCCATATATTTGAAGACTTGGTTAGACTTAAAAGAGTGATAGCTATCGACTTAGACACATATCTAAGTATGAGATGTTTTGCTATAGTGTTTTTGTATTCCCATATTTTCTTGTCATTTTCTTCAGTTTTATTCCATACATGTGGTACCATAGCTGAGAGCCTAGCTCCCCTCACCATAGGTGTCCCTTTTTCCTTCTCCCCTATTTCCCCATCCACCAAAAGATTTTTCCCTTCACCTTCCGTTGCATCTGAACTCCGGTTGATATTCTGGGCAGCCTCAAATGAATCTCCATAGTAAGCTCCTCCAAATCCAGGTGGCGGACATCTCACTTGTCCCGAAACAATTCCCCATAAGTGTTTTTCGAAAAGCAATCCCGCCATTGTAAACTCCCAATAAGTGAAGCCTGTTCCATCAAACATAGGCACCCTAGATGGTGGGCCCATAACCTGAAACTCTGAGACCTCCATTGGCCCTCAGAGTAAGCAGATCCAAAAAGAAGCTTATCTAGATAGTGCCGACTCCAAGTTGATATAAACCCAAATGACTGACCCCTTGACAATCAGAACCCAAATATAGATTCACCCCTGTGAAATAACACTTTCTGTGTGGTCAGTTCCACCACAGAATGCAAAGTTAGAATATGAGATTTGGACACATTCACCCACTTTGACTTCCCCTTAGAAATAACGCCACCCTGGCAGACAAAAACTCTGACCGACTACACCGCTGTGTAGCCTGGACTCCCTTGAGTTCGCAGCAAAAAGAATCACTGAAAATGGTCAAGTAAATTGATAGTTATGGCTGGCCAAAGTTTGCCATTTATACAAGGTGCTCTCTAGGAGAGGCAGCTACTTACCCAAAATTTTCTAAGTCCTATTCCCTCTCTAAAACTCTATCTACTGAAGTACAACACCAATCAAATTAGTGTGTCGTACAGAAAAGTACAGGTGCCGATGTACTTTCTGTATGGACATTGTACAACATGGCCAAAATGTCGATATGTGTCATAGCCGGATTTGTTACCGCAATCTCCGGAGTCGCCGCAATCCAACATTGTCGCGCCACGTGTCACATGACGTGGCGATGATTGAAAAACGCCAAAAGTACATAATCCGTGATCGCGGCGCCTATCGTGGCCGTCCGATCAAACCGGATACAATTGTAGCCGTTGCAAAATATACGTGCGATATTTGTTTCGCGTTCGAAACAAATGCGTGGTATCCGTTTTATAAAATACATTAAATCGTACTCCGTACTATACAAAACTGTATCTATGCATTACGTATCTATTCCCGTTAGACGAACTAGTCTACGTGTACGAATAAAAACATCTGTCAAACCCATTGTACTCTAGCACTGTATTTAGACTTGTTGGTTAAAGCGAACGGCTAGTTTGACGGACGGCAGGTACCACGATCAAATCCTAGGTCCGTCACACCTTTTAGATAACTCTATTAAGAATTGCCTTCCTGTCCACTTTGGACAGCCTAGGCAGCCATGGATCTAACTCCTCTTCAAGTCTTCAATGACTGCGACAAGTGTGGGGACTTGAGTGAAGAGTTAGAGGTAGGTTGTCAGTGTCCCCTTTTTGCCTTTTTTATTTTACAATCTCTAGACCTAGAAAATACTTCAATTTCAACACTATGGAGGCTGAGTACATGGCCTCTTGTTCTGCTGTGAAAGAGCTGATGTGGATGAAGTCCTTGTTGCAAAAATTAGGGTACATGAAGAAGGGATTACATGAAGTGTTTTGTGACAATTAGGCTGCAATTGTTATTGCAGCCAATCCAAAACACCATTTCAAAGCTAAGCATATGGATATAAGATTGAGCTTTCTGAGGGAAAAAGTGGAAAATAAAATTGTGAATTTGGTATATAGGAGTGATGGGGAAATGGTGGCTGATATGATGACAAAGCCTGTGGCGTCTCCCAAGCTAAAGTATTGTAGAGAATATGTGGATTAAAAGAGAAATTAAACTTGACTAGAAAATAAGGGGAGTGTTGAAATCACTAGATTTAGGGGAGGTATTTTCTAGGTCTTAATTAAAATAAGAAGGAAAAGAAAAGCAGTGGCACCTTGCCTCCACCTTCTCTCTTTGACCCCTATACTTGTTGTAGTCACTGAAGGAGAGAGAGGGCGGTGGAGCCATGGCTGCCTTAGCTCCATAGGCAGGGCTTAAGAGTGACCTAAGTCACTCTCAACCAAAAAGGTTGAGTCCGATAGGACTCGAACCTCCGATCGGTAGGGCAAGGCATAGCCGTCAACCCTTACCAGTCTGTCGTGGTAGTCCGTTAGGATACATAGGGTTCGATAGCTATTTAAACATTAGATAGACGACTAATCCGATTAACGGAATTACAAATAGGATACATAGAAACTAGTTGGGAAATTAAGTGTACCGGACATTTGTTTTGAACGGTTGGGAATTAAAACCGACTTAGATCCGACGGCTCACATCATCGCCAAGATCTTGGAATGGCCGCTTTGGCAGTTTACGGATGTAACATAACCAGGCGACACGTGGCAATATGGCATTGGGAAGCCGGAATCCCGGGGAGCGTGAGGACAAGTTCGGAGGAGACAGGCGTCCACTCCATGGCCTTGTCGTACACAGGCCGTACAGAAAGTACATCGGCCATGGTACTTTTCTGTACTATACAGTCTTTTGATTGGTCCCGTACTTCAGTAGATAGGGGCTGTGAGAGGGTTTGGGACTTAGCGGATTGAGGAGGTACCCGCCTCTCTCCCAACAATCTTGTATAAATATTGGCATCTTTGCCGCTTGATAATTAATCGCCTGGTAAGGCGTTTTCAGTGATTCTTTTTGCTGTGGACTCAGGGGAGTCTAGACTGCATAGGGGTGCAGTCAAGTTATCTATTTATCTGTTAGGGTAGCAGTTGCTCTCGTTGAAAGTGGGTTAGTCAAAAATTACCTAGAGGCTTCCTCATTCTTTGTCCAAATGGAGGACACAGAATTGCAGATCGCTTCGCGATCCGTTGTCCATTTCCCAACGCATTTCGCTCCTCTCAATTTGTTCCTTACGTCGCTTTAATTTCACTCGTACATTTACTCCCCCAATCCGCAAATATGTTCAAGCCTCGACAGTAATTCCAGTAATTATGTGCGCACACAAATACGCGCACGCATGTATGAAATTGAATCTTCCTAAAAACAACAGGTTGGAGGCAATCTCTCCCAGTTTCAATGATTTTTTCATTTTTTTCCAGTTAGGATTACATGTGATCGTTATAAATAAACTAGGCTTGCCGAGTGCGCGGACAATTGCCATTGCATTTTGGTATTGTTGTTGCATATACCTATCACCACCTATGAAGCTTGGCGCTAACATGATGTGTCGCCCTGTTCTTGAAAGCTCTTCATTGCGTTGGTTTAACATGACATCATTTGTTGCCGAAATGTTTGCGTGACTTTGTTGCCTCGTCCATTGGTTACGACACATTGGTCGCGTGGTATCAAATCCATTAATCCCCCATACAACTCTACGCGCAAAGTACGTTGATTCTCACGCTAGAACTTAAGTCGTTGTTGCTCCGCTTTTGTATACTGGTCCACACAATACTGTTGGAATAGGCGACCGGCTTTATGTATTAAATGGTTTTCTCTAGCACGTGTAAATAAACGATAGGCATCATATGCTCTTGGGGACACACGTCTTCCATTTGTCATTTTCAAACCAAAATGCCACCAGAGTTCACCATAAGGAAATAGTAGTGGGTATTAGAGTGGGCCATATAATGCGTGTGACTCGAATATGCGCATCATTCAATTGCCTCCTCTAATATTCAATCCTATATCTCTTCCTTCAGTATTTTCTGTTGGGTCAACCAAAATTGTTGCCACTTGTTCTGCTGGGTTGGTCTAAATTTTGAACAGTATACTTTAGTATTAAGCGTAATTTAGGGGCTTCATGGATTCGTTCTCCGGCTGAAATATATTTTTGCGCCAAACGATTGTGTGTTTTCATCATATTCTGAATCATTATCACCACATCGTGGTCTAATCCATCCATGATACTCATTCACCTATTTACTTCATCTCCATTGATGCGTCAAATAGGTAGACTTGTGCAAACACAACTTGATTTTCTTGGGGCAACAGTTGACCTATTCGATGACATATGTTTTCTTGAATGCGGAAATTGAAAGGGCCGTTACTTGCTCCAATCGATTGGTCGTTGAGACGGGGTGTTGTGGATGCACCAAGTGATGTAAACGAAAACACCATGTTGTACGAACGAATTTTATTCAAAAAAAAAGCATTGCTATACAAAGTTAAAAGCTCCGAAGGAGGCGTTTCATATAAAGCAAGTTGTACTTTGCCAAGAACACAACAAACTCCAACGGTCTCTCTTGCCCATTTTTGTGCGTTGTAATGTGTGCATGTAATTTCCATAGGTGGAAGTCTATGTCTTTTTGGACAGGTGTAATTTTCATGAAGTCCTAAAGCAATTTTTAGCACTCGTGCACGTCGTCGTGTGATACGCTGACGTTGAAGGTCACCTTTTGTGCGTCTTCGAATGTCACGTTGTTCTTTTGTCGAATTTTGTTGTTGTACATTGTGTTGTCTAAATTTAGGTTCGCCGAAGGATTTGTGAGTACATTCAGTGTTGAATTGAATAGCATTAGCTTCTGGTCCAACAGTTTGTGATATTTTATCCTCGTCATGATTTTGAGCAAATTGTTCTTCAACATGAATAGTATGTATATCTGCGGTCCATACATCATCCTCTTTTAACCTTAAGTTCACCGTATGTTGCGCCTCTACGTCTTGAAGGTTTTTCCTTGCCACCTCACTTCCAGTATTATCCTTTAGCGCGCATTTTGCTCGTTTTCTTTCACGATCTTTTTGTAGTAGCTCCTCATTGTTGTCCGTAGCCTATTTCAGCCATAGACTACACTCGGAAGCACCAAAGACTACCGCTTAAACAACTGTGTTTCAAACAACACAGATTACTCCACAATAAATAAAATCCCCTCAAACTACACCAAAAGGCAGTATACTATAGACACTGTAAGATCGCAAAGTAACAACCAAATCCACTAAGGAATCTAGAAGATATAAGCTCCAGAGTTTCACAAAAACAGTTGACAGCTTCACAAACTAACCATTTAGACCTCTCACAGAATTTTACAGAAATAACATAATAGAATGAAATCGCACACACATATATATTATATATCATAGAATAATTTCACAAAGTTTCACATGAAAAAACCAAACAGAGTGATCACATCAACAGGTCAAAGATGCAGAAAACAGTCTGCCATTGCTTTGATAAACTTGACTGTGATACTAAAAATATTCTAAGTCCTACAAGTTATACTCAGAGTGTTCACTACTGAATGTACGGAGCCATACCAGCTGTACAGTATCTACCATCTACCTAAACTATTGTGAATATACCTGAATAATTCGAGGTATGTCAGACAGAGCAAATTTACACTAATAAACTAATTAGCAAAAAGACAAACCTCTGTTGAAGAGAATATTTACACCGACATCTTTGCAACCTTCGTACTTCAAACAAAACAAGCTACCACTCAGCTACCACTAAGCAACTATTACCGTACAATCATCATTACTCAGAATCTATACTACTTATATTATCCGCAGCTGCGTTGTCTTATCTGCGCCGCAACTGCTCCGTACAGGTGGCGCATATTTATCCAAAGTAACCGCAACTGCGTTGTCCTATCTACGTCGCAGCTGGGCCGTACCGGCGGCGCCTATTTCAACATTTTGATTATTCTACATCGGATTGCTTCGCAATCCGCCGTCCATTTCTGAATGCTTGTTCAACCACTCAATGAGTCCCTTCATTCAATTTAGGTATATCCGTACGTTTGCTCCCCCAACCCAGGAATCAATTCAAACCTCCATATTAAATGTAATTAGCAATTAATCACAAATTGTCACGTTTGCACGAAACTGACTTTTCAAAACAACACTCCCCCTAAAATTTAGTTCGGTGCACCCGAAAAATATGCAGCGTGTATTCGTATGTTGCTATGCTGCGCTAGTTCGACACCGCAACCAAGTATGAATATGAAATGCAGCGTGTACTGGTATACTGCCATACTGCGCTACTTTGACATCGCAGCCCAATTTGAATATGAAATCCAGCGTGCAATATTATGCTGCCATATTGCGCTACTTTTCCCTTATCATCCCTTTTACAGCCTCATCTACTGATAACTAAAGCTTTCAAATTCAACACTCACGTTTTTCAGGGGTCTCTTGTGCTCGTTTCTTTACACGTTCTTGACGTAACCGTTCAATGCGTTGATCACCTGTTTCTTTTGTCGATGTGGGTTTTTACTGCATCCACATGTCCAATGTGGTTATTATGTATACTACTTTGGATCTACCCGAATTTCTCTTTCCACTTTTTTTTAATACGTTTTATTTTACCGTTATTTCACTGTTAAAGCAAAAATACAACTATAATTTATATACGTTTAAAATTAATAATGTTTTTTTAAAGATGGGGAAGTACCGATTTTATATTTTCATGAGAGCTTTTTCATTTAAACATTCAAATGCGCATATTCACGATCACATTGCTTTATGTGTTGAAAGTCTGACTATAGTCAATATGGGAACAACAATCACAACGTGGTTATATTAACCACACAAACGTACATTTTTCTTGTTTTCTTTCACGATCTATAAACTGGCGTTGTTGTCGTTGTTCAGAGGTTTCTTGCGCGCACTTGGTAGCTGCTCGTTGTGTGTTGTTGCGTTGTGATTGTGTTGGTACACCATAATCTCGTCCTTGTTCTGCTCCACGTGTAACTTTCGTTCTTTCACGTCCTTCGCTTAATTGTTCTTCGCATTGCTTTGTTGTATTTTTGGTCGTAGTAGGAGTGTATTTAGTGGTTAGTAGTCCATGTGGTGGATTAGACCCTGCGTCGACGCATAAAATATGGTCAGTACGTGTTTTCAATTCCCGTTGGCATGTCGCATATTATTTGTTACCAAGCTTTTATTTGCCACATGAACAAAATGTATAACGATTATATATCTCTAAAAAATAAACAATTACGTTTTTATTTGTCTTTACTCACTTTCATTAGATTTTTCCAAGTCAAACCCATAATAACAACTTTTCAATTGGAAGAGTCAATTGGCATGCATGTGTCCCACATACACATTTTCATCATTTTTTGGAATATTTTTGTTTTAAGATTTCTATCCTACCAACATATCGCAAGACTTAACAAAACAACCAATAATTTCATTTCATAAAGTTATTTAACAATACCTATACTATTTACATGGAACAATAACCATAGAGTGATTTTTTTAGCTCACATGAACGATGTCGTGTTTCTTCAGGTGTAGGTTCAAGCATCTATTGGGCCCAAATGCCACTCCTATACGTATTTCCGAAGAGTAAAAGCAATATGTGTTTTATGTGCTTGTCGATTTATGTTTAATTCAAATAGGCATACTCACGTTAACACATGATACACTATCAACCATAACACGATTCAATGAACAACTTGAAAACATGAAACTCTCTTTCTATTATTAAACCCAAATTTCATTTCCGTACAATCATGCATTCTATGTGCAATTAACCTTTTCGGTTCATTTTCAACCGAAAAGCGTACTACTAAGAATTACACACTTCATAATATGAAACATAACACAATTCAAAACAACAACACAAACAAATAACAAACTGTTGAAATTCAAGTATTTTCTAGGTCTAGAGATTGTAAATTAAAAAGCAAAGAAGAGACACTGACAGCCTGCCTCTAACTCTTCACTCAAATCCCCACACTTGTCGCAGTCATTGAGGACTTGAGGAAGGGTTAGATCCATGGCTGCCTAGGCCATACAAAGAGGACAGGAATCCAAATCTTGATAGAGTTACCTAAAAGATTTCGACGGACCCAAGATTTTGATCCGAGTACCTGCCATCTGCCTAGCTAGCCGTTAGCCTTAACCATTTAGTTTAAGACTAGTGTTAAATGATATAGGGTTTAACAATTATATAAAGATTTACACGTAGACTAATTCATTCAACTGAAACTTCATTCAGGATGGATAAATTCATTTATATAGAGTACGGAGTACGGTACGCAGAAGAAACAGATACCGCGCATTTTGTTTTGATAGCGAAACAAATACCACGCAAGTATTTATGACGGCTACGATTGAAATGTAGTTTTGATCGGACGGCGGGGAAGGATGCCGAGATCGCGGAAGAGAATCACGGCGGTTTGCGATCATCGCCACATCGAGTGACACGTGGCGCGATAATATAGGATTGAGGCAACTCTGGACATTACGGGAACAAATCGCGATTTGACACGTGTCGACATTTTGGCCATGTTGTACGATGGCCGTACAGAAAGTTGTTGATATTTGAGTATTTTCTAGGTCTGTTTTAGTATAGGAAAAAAAGAAGAGGCAGTCTGCCTCTAACTCCCTTCTCGAAGCTCCCACATTTGTTGTAGTCACTGAAGGCTGGCAGGGAGCAATTCCATGGCTGCCTAGGCTCTCTATGGAGAAAGGGTGTAGATTTGGTAAGACTTACCAAAAAAGTATTTGACGGAAATAGGAATTGATCCTGGTACCTACCGTCCAAACCAATAGCCGTTGGCCTTATCCGTTTAGTCTGAGATTTATGCTAGCACGTAACGGGTTTGGTAGAGATTTAAATAGTATTTACTACGGTTTTCTGTTTAGGTGGATTACGGTTTAAATGGCATAGAAACAATTGTACTTTTAAGTATCGAACGAAACAAATAGTACGGACTGTTATGCAATTCTGTGTCCTCCATTGGACTACAGAATACAGGAAGCCTCTAGATAGTATTTAACTAACCCACTTTAAACCACGACCACTTCTGACCAAGAAGGCAAACTGAGAATTTGACTGCAACCCTGTGTAGCCTGAACTCCCCTGAGTCCGTAGCAAAAAGAATCACTGAAAACGGCCAACCAGACGATAAGTTATGAGCCGGCAAAAATGCCAATTTATACAAAGCTCTCTTAGAGAGAGGTGTCTGTCTACCAAATATTTCCTAAGTCCTAAATCCCTCTCACAACCCCTATCTACTAAAGTACGAACCAAGAGAGATTCTCTCGAAACATATTTAACCGTAAAAACGGCCGAGTATTGAATAG
>JBBHKE010000729.1:0-36888 GCA_037447655.1 Zygnema cylindricum | reverse complement strand
CATTAATTCTAATTTAGTGCCAGGAGACGTGGCAGATTATGGTCCACGTCCTTAAATAGTGTAATTTATTATATTTAAGGTATCAATGTCAAAAGTTTGGGGTGCCGATATAGCGTACATAAGGCTAATAACGATTCACGGTGTAGCGTCAATTGTCTTTTTCGCAACTTACTTCTAATCTCTTTACTAGTGCCCACCTACCTAGTTGAAAACAATAATTCGGTAGCGACTCTTTTCTGGTAAAAAACTATAAAATATGTATTGTCAGCAACAAATAATTATATTACAGTTTACAACGTCTACTTGCACTCAAACAATATGATGTAATATAATTTCCCATTAACACCAATAAATCTTTAAAGATAAAAACTATGGGCATTTTATTTCTTCCCTTTCAAAGTTGGCACTCGTCAACTTCACAAGCCTTTGAGAGTTTTTTCCCCGAAGATCAAAGAGAGTCTCCAATTATAAATGAAGTTCATTGTAAGAATTGCATGTGCCACAAGCAAACATTATCGTTGGTGATATGGTTTATAGCCCAAACTATGTCTTCTAGAGTTGGTTTTTAAGCTCGGCAACTCTATCACGCCTCGGAGAATAAGAGGTTTAAAATTGTTGACATACTCTCCATTGATTACAATACCCTTAAAAAAAAAAAAATCTCCACCATTGTTAGACTTAATTGGTTTTCGATTATATTCTGGACCGTCACAAACAATTATTTGAATGTCTTACACCCGTCAAACTTCATTTCCAATCATAAATAACATATTATCAAAATTTAGAACTAATGATGTTAATAGATGTAGCACCAACCACAAACAGAAACTAAAAGGAGAAACTCATGGAAACGCGACAAACTCATAGAAAAGAGATTTTGGCCATTACACAAACAGGTGGTAAATGTTATTTATGTCCGGTTTTTCAAAATTATCATATATTATGTGAATCGTAATAGATTTGACATTGTTGCAATTGTAGGTTTGACATTGTTGCGGCTATTGGAAACTTGAGCCGAAGTCTTTCAAATTCAAAATGTTTCGACATTGATTATACCAACACTATTATACTACATCTTCTAAGTACTCAAAATTTCAGATTGACTTGATAAAAAAAGTGTAAACTTTACGACGATATTCCTTCAATAAAATGAACAACAAGGTATATAATTTGTATCGTTCAAGGCACTTATTGTATTTGTTTTGGTGAATATTTAGTATGCGTTATATAAGTTTGGTCCATATCTAAAGTGAAACATGTTTCATGTCATCTAATATGTGTAAAGGTTGTCCTCAAACTTTTATTATTGATAATATTACGTTATAAGCTTAACATTTATAACATTAAATTATCATTTTCAATTCAAGGTTTAATTTTTCAATTTGGCAAGTACTTCGAGTTTATTTTAACTTGTTAATGTGGCAATTTCTACTTGTCTTTTTATATGATATTTGTATTTGTTAGTAGCAAGCTCGAGATCATGTGGAACATGTTCAACAATTTTTGGTATAAAACAATGATTTTTTGTTCAAATCGTATTGTTTATTAAAAAAAAAAAAATGGAACACCTCGAATAGATCTAAAGTGAAAAAAAAATAAACACGCTTAAAAAACGCAACTACTAAAGGTTATATGGTTACCTTGTTGCATACAATTTGGAGTAAAAACTTTTTTTGCACTTAATTTGGAGTAAGAAATTTTGTAATCGTTCGACAAATTATTGGTTGATTACGCTTCATTCGTCAATTTCATATAAAAGAATTGCTAAATTGTTGTTCATTATATATGACAACTTTAGCTTGACAACCCGTTCCGTGTAAATAATGGTAATATTTTTTGGCGCATAGACCTTCGCATTTTCGAATGAACCACATATTTATCTTTTATATTTACTATCATTATTTGTTATAACATTGGATTTCGACATATGCGACAAATTGGCGGGCTTCACCTCCACTACACAAAGTTTAACATCTTTCGGGCAATCAAAGTTGTTTTTATTTTCATGTTTTTTTTGTTATCAGTCGGCACATCATGATCCAAGACAAAAAATATCACATTTTGTTGATAAAGGTATTTTTTATGTCTATCTTTTGTTACTCTGTGATGTTAGTGAGCCTTTATACTTGTTCTAGTCACTGAGGACTCACAAGCAGCCATTGCTTCTTTATAGCGTTGTTCCATTAGGCGATCTCAGTAAACGTCAAAAATTCGTTTAATGAAGTCATCGTTTCATTGTGTCCCGATATTTTATTTTCGTGGAACACTTTGATTGGTCCCCGTAATATAGGAATACGATTATAGTAATCTTCAAAGAATGTCTGACAACAAATTGTGACCACATATTTGTATTAGCGAAGGTAATAAGTGACTCATACGACGTATATAATAAAATTTGTACGGGCGGACGAAACTTAAGATTTGTAAAAGCGTACGAAAATGTCAAAATGGTTCAGGGAAGGCAATTGAAGCGTGAAACCATATCCTCCGTTAAATATTTTCTTCTTGCTTCTGGTGGCCTCGCATCCTCCCTAGCGGAAGGCACAGGTCATATGCGACGTGTACCCACCTGGTCGCGCGGTCGTCCTGGATATTTGTTCACTTTTCCACGAGGCACGATGTTATACGTTCAAGCGCTTAGAATTGATCTACTTCAGGTCACTTGTTGCGAACTGAAAGTGTTAAACGATGTTGTATCCGATTATGCATCATACAGTCCACGTTTACGCCCATAAACCGAGATAATCAAATGCCTCATTCAGTAGGCTTGTTTTTCTAACATTTATTTTTTGGTACGGTACTGTATCAAACACTATGGCTTTCAGTAAACAACAACATTTTTCCCCTAATGGAGCCTATCCCTTAGGCACACAGAGAGACAGACCAACTGAGAAGGAGGATCACTCCTTAGCAAAAGTTAGGGGGTAGGTCTTGCATTTGATGTTAGGTCCTACCAGGTAACTGCCATACATAATAACATTATGCCTTATCCACCAAGTCATAGAAGCAACGATACACATACGGGGCGCGAAAGGTATTTAAACAACTTTACATTGGCTAATTTATTTAACGGCATGAACGAACGATGTTGTACATATAAATGTACGAAATTAACACACGAGAATCGGACCCCACAAATTAGCGCGATCAGACGTTCGACATTCACGCCGCCAAACCACAATAAACTTTTGGCGCTTTCCAGGACAATGTCGCGCAATGCTACGTGGCGTCATATCATTGGCCATCGGAGAATACGGGAGGAGGAACCATGGCTCCCAAGCTGACAAGCGTCAACCAAAAGGCTATGTCGTACAATGGTCCTACAAAAAGTACACCAGCCAGTGTACCTTTTAGTACTGTATTGTCCTCCCATTGCTCTAGGGTTTAGTATTATGTAGATGTGAGTAGAGTTTTAGGGACTTAGAGTATTTAAGGTGCCTCTCTCTAGGTGACCTTTTGTATATATAGGCCATCTTTGGCCACCCATAACTTACTGCTTAGGGGAGAAAATTCAGTGATTCTTTTTGCGTTCAGCTCAAAGAAGTCACATCTTCATAGAGATGAAGGGGGTCGGAATACTTGTATGCTTTGGTGCCACTTATTCAGTGGGAAAGTCAAAAGGGCAAATAATATCCTAGAGGCTTCATACAAGCTGGATATTCTATGGGCCAATGGAAGTCAAAGAATTACATGTTATGGGCCCACCCTCTAGGGTGCCCATTTTCAAAGGAGCAGGGTTCATATATTGTGAAACTATGATGAGGGGCGCAATTTTTGAGAAACGGCTATGGGGCATTGTGTGTGGTCGTGTGCGAGGGCCATCTGTAAAGTTGGGAGTTTCACTTGGGTTTGGTGGATCATTATTCTCGTAGGATCTGTGGAGGAAGAGGAGGGAGATATTGATGGAAAAAGTATCATGTTAGAAAAAAAAAAGGAGAAAGGGAAGAAGAAACTCACACCGATAGCTACTGGATCAGTACCGGCAGTCGTTGTTCGTAAAACACAGGCAAATGACAATGAAATCTGGGACTTCAACAACACAAGGGCAACTCATTTTAATCTCTGGCGTCTCACTCAAGTAGTTGCTACGCCTCACCAAAATGTGGATAAGGCGGCCGAGTTGTGGGAAACTCTTGTAAATATTTACAAGGGTGGTACGATTCAGCTGCGAAAGCTAGCAGATCAGAAGGTGCACACATATGTTTACAAAGGAGGAAGGATGCTTGACTTTATTAATGACTTGTCCGGATTGTTTATGGAGTTGGAGACTGCTGGAAAATGGGAGACCGAGAAAGTAAAGTTGAACACTTTGCTAATGAAACTATTGGATGAGTATGAGAAGATAGTTAACGGGGTTCAAGATTTGCCGGATCATCAATGGATTAGGAATTCCGTGGTTGGAATTATCTTGGTCCGAGAAAATACCAATGAGATCTAGAGAGGAGGAAAGAGTGGCCAAGCCTTAGCCGTTGGAACTAATTGGAGGAATGAGGATTCAAATAAACCTTATGGAAACTTTAGAGGAGGAGGGAGAGAAAATTAATCAGATGACTCTGGATTTAGGCCCACAAACGGGCTTTGTCATTTTTGTAAGAAGTCGGGGCGTCACATGGCCGCGTGTACTAGATTGACGGAGTTGAGGCTTAAAGAGTGGAAAATTGGTGGATCGGCCGGAGGAAAGAAGAAGGCACTTGTGGCAACACAAGTAACTGGAGGGGATTTTGATGACGATGATGGCGAATTTCTCCTTAACAAAGAGTCGTAGGTGAAAACTGAGCCGAAGATTCCAAGAAGACAAAAGTGTGCATTCGGCAGAGAGAAAGAAAAACCCAAGGAAGGTTCGATTATTGACTCTGGTGTCAGTATGCATATGTGCAAAGAGAAGTATATGTTTACCAAAATGAGAAAGATCCCTATGGTAGAGATAGAGTATGGGGATGGGAGAATATTGACCACTAGCTTAGTGGGATCTGTGGATCTAAAAGTCCTAGATGTAGGTAAAACATCTATAGTCACTTTCTCAAATTTATTTTTCATTACAAAGTTGAACAAAATTTTTATCTCTACGCCAGTCTTAGATGATAAGGGTTTTAAGACTAATACTAATAAAGGTGTATTTATTGCTAGCTACTTGGAGGAGGTATATTTCACAGTTGAAAATGGTAGGCAATGAATGTTTAGGCTGTATTTGAGTTATGGAAAGGCGGGGGTTTACTATGCCGGTGTAAGTGACTTCATGATTTGGCATAAAAGATAAGGGCATGTGCATCTAGATAGATTAAAAAAAATGAAGAAAATGGGAGTAGTAGATGGAATTCATTTTGGGGATAATGAGACATTGGATGAATGTGTGCTCAAGGAAAGGCACACAGATCACCTTTCCCAAAAACCACAGCCTATAAAGGTGAAAAAGTCCTAGATCTAGTTCATACTGACATATGGATACCGGCCAAAGTGATGCCGGTTCGAGGGAAAAGATTTATGTTACTATTATAGATCATTAGTCTAGGTATTCTAGAGTTTATATCTTGAAAAAAAAATATAAGGCAACGACTTATTTTGAAGATAAGAAAGCATGGAGTGAGAAGCTCTATGAGACACCTATAAAGAGAGTGAGGAGTGATAATAGGAGGGGATACACCTCTTATCAGTTTGAGGATTATTTGAAAAATGAAGGGGTTTAACACCAAAAGATTGTCCCAAAAAACCCGGACAAAACGGTGTAGCCGAGAGACTAAATCGGACATTAAGTGATAGTGCATGTAGTATGCTAATGGATAAAAAGATAAAAAAAACGCTTCTAGGCAAAAGCTATGAATTGTGTTTATTATCTTAAAAATAGAGTCATTACCTCCGCGGTGAAGGGTCAAAGACCCTATGAAAGATGGACCGGGAGAAAACCGGATATCTTATACTTAAAGAAAATCAAAAGTCAAGTTTTAAGTCTACATGCACAAAAATCTAATTGGAAATTAGATGCAAGGGGAAAGTCGGGGTACTTACTTGGATACAATAAAAATGTAAAGGGATATAAAGATTATGATCTTGGGAAATAAGATATCATCCTAGTAAAACACTTGGTAGTTATGGATGAAGGAAAGTCAATGGATCCCATTAAATACACTAAACCGGTCACAATTAGAATTGAATCTGAAAGTGAGTTAGATTCAAATTCTTCTAACCGAACTGGGATTCAGTCAGACCTTCTAAATGAAGAGGAAAAACTGACCGAGAATGACTCTCTTTTGGAGCCATAACTTCTGGTTCAAACTGAGGAAGAACACGAGGAAAGGTCGAAAATTAACTCCATGGATAGGAGCCAAAGACCGGAGATGAACTCCACGGATAGAGGAGAAGATGAAGTCATTCGGAGAAATCCGAGATTACCCCCAATTCTGACATCGGATTTTGACGGAGGGAGGAGAAACAACAAGAGACTTCAAGAAAAACAAGTTAATAACTAGGAAACTAAGCTGTCATATTTGAGTAAACCCCAAACCTTTTCGGAAGCAATTAATAGTCTGGAACGGAGTAGATGGATGACAACTATTAACGATGAAATGGCTTCCATTATTGAAGCAAATACATGGGAGTTGGTGGACTGTCCCACAAACATAAACGCGATTGGATGCAAGTGGGTATTTAAGCTGAAACTCAACCCGGATAACACTTTCGAGCGGTACAAGGCCAAATTACTGGCCAAAGGATTCACACAGAAGGAAGGGATCGATTATGAGGAGATTTTCGCTCCAGTTGTTAAATTTTCCTCAGTCTGAATTCCACTTAGTTTGGTGGCAGCGGAAGACATGGAAGTGCATCAAATGGATAAAAAAAATGCTTTCTTACACGGAGAATTGGAGGAAGAGATCTTCATGCGACAGCCAGAAAGATTTGTGGAGAAAGGAGAAGAAAGCAAGATATGCAGGTTGATAAAGTCTCTTTATAGACTAAAGGTGGCTCCACGTCAATGGAACAAGAAACTGGACGAGTTTTTGACGAATTTGGGATACGTCCAAGTGAGCTCAAATCATTCCAGCTATCATTTTGAAGATGAGGAATCTATTATTTTCATTGCAATCTATGTTGATGATTTGTTTGTTTTAATTAAATCAATGAAGAAGATTAATGAACTGAAAAAGGATCTAAAAGATAGATTTGAAATGAAGGATTTGGGAGAAGCAAAGTATATTTTGGGAATTCAGATGGAGAGGGATAGAGGGAAAAAATTAACTAGACTAACTCAAAAAGAGGCAATCGGAAACATGCTGGATAATTTTCAAATGGATAAGGCAAATAGTTGTACGACTCCAATGGATTTAAAGAAGGGAAATGAGGGGAGTACAGAGGGGGGAGTTGTGGTCTTAGATGATGAGTTACATCTAGAGGAAAAAGAGTTAATGCAAAATATTCCATACAGACAAGTTGTCGGTAGTTTGATATATTTTTTGAATTATACCCGTCTTATATAGCAACAGCTGTAGGAATATTAAGTAGGAGCTTGAACGATCCTAAGAAGAAATATTGGGAAGCGGCCAAAAGGGTAATGCGGTACTTGATAGAAACAAGAGATTAATGGTTGCATTTGGGGGGGGGGAATACTGACATCACCACTTGGAGTGATGCTAGTTATGGGGATGCTCCGATGAGGAGGTTTACTTCTAGGAATGTGTTATATGTTGGAAATGGGGCTTGCTGTTGGAGAAACAAACAACATAAGGTTATTGCTCAATCCACTATAGAGGCTGAGTATATGGCCTCTTGTTTGGTTGTGAAAGAGTTGATGTGGATGATATCATTGTTCAAGAACTAGGTTATATGAAGGATAGAGTGCAAAAGATATTTTGTGATAATGAAGCTGAACTTGCAATTGCAGCAAATCCAAAACACCAATTCAAAGCAAAGCACGTGGATATCAGACTGAGTTTTTTTAGAGATAAAGTAGAGAATAAAATCATTAGTTTGGAATATAGACCGGATGGGGAGATGGTTGCAGACATGGTAACTAAACCGGTGCCTTCTCCTAAATTGGTATTTTGTAGGGAGAAATGTGGGTTAAATCAAAAGTTAGATTAAAAAATAAAGGGATTGTTGAAAAAGGTTTTTTGTATGTCTATCTTTTGTTATTCTGTGATGTTAGTGAGCCCTCATACTTGTCGTAGTCAATGAGGTCTCACATACTTGTCGTATTCACTGAGGACTCACAGCACCTATGGCTGCCTTAGGCAGATAGAGAGACAGACCAATGGAGAAGGAGGATCGGTCCTTAACAAAAGTTAGGCAGTCTGTTTGGGATTCGATCCTAGTTTCTCCCAGGTAACCGCCGTACGGAATCGCCTTTCACCTTATCCCCTAAGTTGTAGAAAGAAACGATACACATACGGGGCGCAATAGGTATTTCGTCGGCTAATTCATTTAACGGCATGAACAAACGACGATGTACATATAAATGTACGAAATCAAAAGACGCGAATCAGACCCCACAAATTAGCGTGATCCGATGGTCGACATTCACGCCGCCAAACCGGAATAAACTTTTGGCGGCTTTCAAATACAATGTCACGTAATGCCTTGTGGCGACATATTGTTAGCCAGCGGAGAACACAAGAGGAGGAACCATGGCTCCCAAGCTGATAGGCCTCAACCAGAAAAGCCATGTCGTACAATAGCCGTACAAAAAGTACACCGACCACTATAGCTTTTTGTACTGTACAGTCCTCTCATACGTCTTGGGTTTAGAAGTATGTAGCTCTGAGTAGAGGTTCAAAGAATTAGAGTTTTTGAGGCGTGTTGTTCTACGACCACCGGTGCAGGTGGAAGAGCAAAAGGAGTAGTAGAAGTAGACATGATACACTCTCAAAAGCGATCAATAATCCTACCAAACAACTGTTCTCAAGTGCTCACCAATTCTTATAAAAGCATCCAAACCTCACAAAACTGTATCAAAATATAGAGGAGCATAAACACTGACAACTCCCAAAGTTTCAGCACAGTTGACCCGACAACACTCAAGATATAATACTCAGAAGTTTCCCAAAAACTGTCTGCAGTTTACTACTTGGAAGTCTGGATACATAAAATGTCTTGAGTCCTAAGTCTTATACTTGTGTTGAACTGGCAACACCAGTGTACTTGAGAGGTACGTCAAACCACTAAGCTACCACTAATCAGTCAAGCTACCACTGAGCTATCACTAAGCTACCACAGACTTACCAACTAAGTTACCACTAAGTTACCCACTAAGTTTTCTAGAATCGTATCTATCGCAGTTGCTCTATCCTGCACAGATCACATTGAAAATATGAGACGCTGCGTTGTCTTGTCTGTGTTGTAGCTTCGCTGCTGCGTTGGTCTGCTGGTGTATAGCTGCTGCGCTGCTCTGAGGCTGAAAGCTTTCCAAAAGATAACACTCCCCTAAAGCTTTAGACTCAGTATACAAGCGCAGCTCCGGTGATAAACTAGCGCAGCATCGCAGCATAGCAATATAGCAATTAGCAAGTCACCCAGTCCCACTACATCTCAATGGTGGACTTATTGTAGAGTGGCAGTATAGCAGTGCAGCAATTCAACTATTCACTTAATCCCACTGCGTCCCTACAATACTTCAGCTTACGAGCAGGAAGAGCTTAAGTGAGCATATCAGCAATCATATTGCATCTGACAAATAACATAATTTAATCACTCTAGAGAACGCTTTTTCTCTTACAAATTGTAATCGTACATCCATGTGCTTGCTTTTGAAGTGATGACTCGGGTTGGAAGCAATGGTAATGGCAGCCTGGTTATCACACTAGATCATCTGTGGACCAACTTGCATGTATCCTAGTTTTTGTAACATGGATTTTACCCACAAGAGTTCTTTGAGGGCCGAGCTTGCTGCCATATATTCTGACTCCATTGTCGAGTGTGCTGTCACCTTTTGACGTTTGCTGCTCCTGCAGCAAGTACCGTTTCCAACTTGTAGAACGAATCCCGTGGTGGATTTCCGGCTTGGCATGTCGACATAGCTTGCATCACTCCACGTTTGCAGTTTCACTTCTCCTCCGCCTAGTGTGAGTTTGAGGTCTTTGGTTTTGGCCAAATATCTTAAGACTCTCCTTACTGCATCAAAGTCAGATTTTCTCGAATTCTCTAGACTCGTGCTCAATACCTTGACTGCTGCAGCAATGTCAGGACGGGTACAATTCATGAAATATATTAAGCTTCCCACTATCAGTCTGTAAGGTATTTGTGTCAAAGAATCATTCTCCCTTGATTCTAAATACTCGCTAACAATGACACCTGGTTTTGTCTCTTCTCCCTCTAACTTTTGCCGAACCTCCATTGGAGTTAGACATCCTTTTGCCCCCCGCATTCCATACTCATCTAACATGTTTCCAATAGCCTCCTTTTGAGTCAATTTTATTACTTTCTTATTTTTTTCCCTCTCTACCTGAATACCCAAAATATATTTTGCCTCACCGAGGTCTTTCATCTCGAACCGTGAGTTTAGAGCAGTTTTGATTTTGTTAATTTTAACCATTGATTTGCTAATTAATAGTAAATCATCTACATACACCGCTATATACACTATCCCGTAATCACCTTTTAGAATGTAGACAGAGTGATCAGAACTTATCCTTTGAAATCCTAAGCTAGTCAAGTATTCATCAAGCTTCAGATTCCACTGTCTAGGGGCCTATTTTAGGCGGTACAGAGATTTTAGCAACTTGCATACTAAGTGCTCTTTTCCAGGTTCCACGTACTTTTCAGGCTGCTGCATGTAAATGGTCTATTCTAGTTCTCTATGCAAAAAGGTTGTCTTTACATCCATCTGGTGTATTTCCATATCTTCTATAGCAGCTAGAGAGAGCAAAATCCTAACTGTCGGAAATCTTACAACCGAAGAAAATGTTTTTTCAAAATCGATTCCTTCCTTTTGATTATACCCCTTTACCACAAGTCTGGCCTTATAACGTTCAATGGTGTTGTGGGATTTAACTTCACCTTCAATACCCATTTGCTGCCGATAGCTTTTCGCTCCGGAGGAAGGTTCACAAGCTCTCATGTTTGAGCCTCCATGATGGACTTTATTTCGTCGTTTGCTGCCTCGATCTAGTGATTTCGCTCTGGTGATGAGAAGGCCTCTTGGATGGTCAAGGGCTCCCCTGAGGCTGCCAAGTAGGCAAAGTGAGAGCTTGCTAAAAGGCGGTTGCTGGATCTTCTTCCCCCCGGAAATTCTGAGGCTGAGATCTTCGGATGGCGTGCATTGCGCTGGTTAGGCAGGTCGCGATCAGTGTGTAGCTGATTGCGCTGGTTGCGATCCGCGTGTATTGACTGTCGGTGGTCCGGTTGGAACTGAACTTGTTGAGGAAGTTGGATAGAGTCTGACTCCGGAGTCACCACCGGAGATTGTTGCACCTGCGGGACAATTTCTTGCATGCAATCTAAAATGACATACTCATATACTTCTTGCTGCCTTTGTTGCTCTGTCATTTGAAATAAATCTATCGAGTCTAGTTCATCTTTGACAATGATATTCCTTGCTACAACTATTTTTTGCCTCTCAAACACAAAGACTCGGTAACCTTTTGAGTGATCATCATATCCTAACAAAATACCCGCTAGTACCTTCGGTTCCATTTTCCATCTGCCTGTAGATGTATCTCAGATAAAACATTTACTACCAAAGACTTTGAAATGGCTAACATCACGTTTGCTACCTGTCCAGATCTCGTAAGGAGTAGATTCTACCGATCTTGATCCTATCTTATTCTTAATATAAACTGCACAATTTAGAGCCTCAGCCCAAAATTTCGGATCCATTTTTTTATCTGCGAGCATCGACCTAAAGCTCTCCGTGATAGTTCTATTTAGTCTTTCCGACACCCCATTTTGTTCCGGTGAATATGGAACAGTCAGTAGATGACTTATACCTTTGTCGCGTAAAAAGGTTTCAAATTCTTTCGATGTATATTCACCACCATTGTCCGATCTGAGCTGCAAAATAGGTAAATCATGAAGTTTTTCAACATATGTTTTATAGTGCTTGAAGTGACCAAATACTTCACTCTTCTCCTTCATGAAGTAAACTTTTGTAAATCTCGAGAAATTATCTGTGAAAGTGACCATATATTTCATTCCCCCCGGCAGATGGAACCTTCGCAGGACCAAAAACATCCGAATGGATTTGTTGTAAAAGTATCGTGGACCGATGCTCAATCTCTTTAGGAAATGGTAGTCTGTGGATTTTGCCCAAAGCGCAGCCATCACATGTTTTGACCGGCTGATCTGTGATTGAGACACCCTCTATTTTTCCAGCAAAGACCATTTTTCTCAAACTATCATAGTTTACATGGCCTAATCGTTTATGCCACAACTCATCTGAATGAAAAACACCGGAGTACAGAACATCATTCTCCTTGGTATTAGCCATATCCATTCGGTACATCTTGCTATTATCTCTAGTACCTGTAACTGCAACTTTGCCATTTTTGCTAACAACCTGCTTACCATTTTTCAAATTAACCTCAAAGCCTTTACTCTCTACCAAGGACGTAGAAAACAAATTTTTCTTAAAGTCAGGCACAAATAAGACATTGTGAAGAGTCCTTTCAGTTGCTTTGCCCTCCACATCCACTAGCAAAGACACATCACCCACAGCACGAGTCTAAACACTCATTCCACAAGCATAATAAATATTTTTCTCTGGCGTTGTTTTCATATTTTTAAAGATGGCTTTGTTCCAGCACATGTGGGCTGACGCTCCTGTATCCATTATCCATTCAAGGTCTTTCGCGCCCTCCATCCCTGCCGCCATAGCAAATAGATCCGTGTCATCCCCCTTAGAAAATGTCAGAGTCTCATCCTTGAGGGATGAAAACGCTGAAAACAGTGCATTTCCACGAGGTGTATGCCACGTGAAATTTTTGTAAAACTGACTTTGTTGCCATCCCGGCCTGTATAGACCTGTATCGTTAGCTTTTTTAAGCTTAGGACAAAATTTGTATCCATGACCTCTCTCACTACGATAAAAACATGCATTGTTGGATTGTCTATTTCCACCTTGATTAAACTGTCTAAACTGATTAGACTGATTTCTTTGCTGATTAAACTGTCTTTTCCTCTCAAAGTCTAAATTAAAAGCCTCTACCTGCTCAACATTGAGTATATTAGATGTAGTTTCTTCTTCTAGCAAAATATTGATAGCTAACTGTAAATTCCAGCTAGCTTTATCTTTCTGTTTGAGCATATCAGATACTCTTTTCATACTTCGAGGGAGACCCCTCATGAGCAACGCTGCCTGCTCAAACTGAGGAAACTCCCCACCTGCACAAGCATGTGCATCTACAAGGATGCGAAACTTGTTAGAATATTCAGCCATTGTACCGCTAGTGTACTTATAGTCCCAATTTTTTCCAGCCAATAATAGTTATTCCTGGACATTAGCTTTTTCATAATCATTTTTAAGAGACTTCCACATATCAATTGTTTTTTTCATTTTTATCCGAGACATAGCTAAGTCCTCAGATATACAGAAGTTGAGAATCGAACGAGCTTGCGTATTTTTCTTAGACCATGACGGATCACATTCATCCAGAGAACCATCCAATATGTCCAAGAGATGGACATTCTCAAAATGTGTCTCCACCATATGCGTCTAGTAGACATACTTATCCCCGGAAAAGATAGGAATTCTTGATGACACGCCCATAACCTATTGTTTTACGACCATCGTTGCAGGTGGAGGAGCAGCAGTAGTAGTAGAAGTAGACATGATACACTCTCACAATCTATCAAAAATCCTACCAAACAGTTGTTCTTAAGTGCTCACCAATTCTTATAAAAGCATCCAAACATCAAAAAAATCTATAACAATATAGAGTTGCATAAACACTGACAACTCCCAAAGTTTCAGCACAATTGACCTGACAACACTCAAGATATAATACTCAGAAGTTTCCCAAAAACTGTATACATAATATGTTCTGAGTCCTAAGTCCTATACTTGTGTTGAACTGGCAACACCAGTGTACTTAAGAGGTACGTCAAACCACCAAGTTACCACTAATCTGTCAAGCTACCACTGAGCTATCACTAAGCTACCACTGAGCTATCACTAAGCTACCACTGAGTTACCCACTAAGTTACCACTGAGTTACCCACTAAGCTACCACTGAGTTACCCACTAAGTTACCACTGAGTTACCCACTAAGTTTACTAGAATCGTATCTATCGCAGTTGCTCTATCCTGTACAGAATCACATTAAGAATATCAGAAGCTGCCTTGTCCGTACGGACCATATCAAATATAATCGTGGTTGCGTTGTCCTGTTTGTGTTGAAACTCTGAGACCTCCATTGGCCCTCAGAGTATGCAGATCCAAAAGAAGCTAATCTAGATAGTGCAGACTCCAAGTTAATATAAACCCAAGTGACTGACCCCTTGACAGTCAAAACCCCAATATAGATTCACCCCTGTGAAATAACACTTTATGTGTGCTCAGTTCCACCACAGAATGCAAAGTTAGAATATGAGATTTGGACACATTCACCCACTTTGACTTTCCCTTAGAAAGACAGCCATCCTGGCAGACAAAAACTCTGACCGACTACACCCTTGTGTAGCCTAGACTCCCTTGAGTCCGCAACAAAAAGAATCACTGAAAATGGTCAAGTAAATTGATAGTTATGGCTGGCCAAAGTTTGCCATTTATACAGGGTGCTCTCTGGGAGAGGCAGCTGCCTACCCAAATTTTATCTAAGTCCTATTCCCTCTCTAAAACTCTATCTACTGAAGTACGGCACCAATCAAATTACTGTATCGTAGAGAAAAGTACAGGTGCCGGTGTACTTTATGTATGGCCATTGTACAACATGGCCAAAATGTCGACACGTGTCATATTCGGATTTGTTCCCGTAATCTCCGGAGTTGCTGCAATCCAATGTAGTGTTACCACGTGTCACTCAATATCGCGGTGATCGCAAACCGCCAAAATCGTACGCCGCGATCTCGGCATCCTTTGCGGCCGTCCGATCAAATTAGATTTCAATCGTGGCCGTCATAAATACCTGCGCGGTATTCTTTCCGGCGTCAAACAAACTGCGCGGTATTTATTTCGTATTCGTACCGTACGTCGTACTTTACACAACTGTTTCTATGCAGTATGCATATAGTTCTAGTTAAATGAATTTGTCTTATTGTAACTGTTTAAATAAACATCATACCTAGTAATACCTAATAAAATTTAGACTATCTGGATAAGATTACCGGCTATCGCGGTTGTGACAAATTGCAGGTACCAGGATCAAATCCTGGCTCTGTCAAAACTACCTTTTAGGGAAAACCCCCTATAAAACAACTGTCTGTCTCCCTCTAGACAGCACAGGCAGCCATGG
The DNA here is from genome assembly GCA_037447655.1 of Zygnema cylindricum. Lineage (NCBI taxonomy): Eukaryota > Viridiplantae > Streptophyta > Zygnematophyceae > Zygnematales > Zygnemataceae > Zygnema > Zygnema cylindricum. The sequence goes on along the minus strand of JBBHKE010000729.1, from coordinate 21,514 downwards.
CTAACTCCTCCTCCAGTCTTCAGTGACTGCGACAAGTGTGGGGACTTGAGGAGGAGTTAGAGGCAGGCTGTCAATATCTACTATTTTGCTTTTTATTTTGCAATCTCTAGACATAGAAAATACTTGAATTCCAACACTCCCCTTATTTTCTAGTTTATTTTTCTTTCAACTTCCACAAACAAGTAAACAAACATCCCCTCCCCTTTTTCCTTTTTTTTTTTTCTTTTTCCTTTTCCTTTCATAAAACTTAAGTATTTAACACAGTGCATTAAATGAACTGAAATGATAATTGTATTACACATTTTATTTAACATCCCATTTTTCTTAAATTCGAGCAAAGATTTTATCCACTTCATCACTCTTTCATCCACACACAAACCGATTTCCCTCTTGCGATTCAAATAGCCAGCCCCATTTCCAATCTGCAACATACACCTAGATGCTAACTCTTTTACAGGCACATCTTCGTCACACCAAGTAGTGATGTCAAATCCATCCACCCCCAAATATTCCCAAAAACCACTAGTCCCCACTAAGTTCCTCATAAGATCTACATCTTTCGTACTCATATTTTTATCCATGATAATTACCCCATTTTCTGAACTTCCCTCACTCTCTCCCATGGAATTCTTTCCACTATTAATTTCTAATTTAATTCCCAATAAATATTTCTTCTCCCCTAAACCTTTAATCAAATATTTCTCTTCTCCCCTATCCTTTGAAACCTCTTCGAGTTTCACTTCTCCCCTTTCCTCGGAATCCGTTGAAGTCTCCCTTTCCGACCAGTTTTCTGGTTCCCTATTATCTATAAAGTTATCCTGATTAATTTTATCTTTCCCGTTTTCACTTATGGATCCTAGAGCTGACTTTTTCATTTCTAAGTCATACACTCTACACTCCTCGACATCCTCAAGTACCTCCTCTCTCTTTACTTCCCTTATACCTCCAAAAGCACACTGTTGCCTTCGTGCAATTACTGTGTGCTTTTCTTTCTTCCCCATACTACTAATCCGGAGAAGCTCTAAAATATCTTCATCCTCTTTCTCCTCTTCCCCTACTTCCTCCTCATCCACATTCCAACTTCTAAGTTTTTCCAAACAAGGGCATTCCTCCATATAATGACCCGGTTCCCTACAAAAGAAGCAAGCCCCCCTTTTCAAAGCTCCCCTTTCTTTTCCTCTCCCTCTCTTTCCACCAAAGTTCCGATAAGGTTTACCTTTGTCTTTCTTTCTCTCATCACGCTTCCGCTCGTCACCACCGTTCCTCTCATCACGTTTCCGCTCGTCACCGCCGTTCCTCTCATCACGCTTCCGCCAATCACCACCAGCTGAAAATGCATTGACCCTGTCCTTTCCCCTACGAAGCTCCAAAGTGCTTTCCCTTAGAAGAATTATCCCCATGGTAAAGCTCCAAGTCCATGAGGAGCCATCCATTGCCTGCATACGATAAATAATGCTTTCGTACTCACTTAGGAGTTTCATAAGTAGTGTATTAATCTTACCCTCCTCAGATTCTACACATTCCGCACTAGCTAGCTCAACATATAACGCAACAATATCATTGCAAAACTCTATCATGCTACCGCCTTTATAAACATAGGCATCTATTTCCTGTTTTACTAATTGCTGCCTCTGAATAGTCTGACTCTTATAAATCTGAGTTAGTACTTCCCATATCTCTGAAGACTTGGTTAGACTTAAAAGAGTGATAGCTATCGACTTAGACACATATCTAAGTATGAGATGTTTTGCTATAGTGTTTTTGTATTCCCATACTTTTCTGTCATTTTCTTCAGTTTTAATCCTTACCTGTGGTACCATAGCTGAGAGCCTAGCTCCCCTCACCATAGGTGTCCCTTTTTCCTTCTCCCCTATTTCCCCATCCACGGAAAGATTCTTCCCTTCACCTTCCGTTGCATCTGAGCTCCGGATGATATTCTGGGCAGCCTTAGATGAATCTCCATAGTAAGCTCCTCCAAAGCCAGGTGGCGGACATCTCACTTGTCCCGAAACAATTCCCCATAAGTGTTTCTCAAAAAGCAATCCCGCCATTGTAAACTCCCAATAGGTGAAGTCTGTTCCATCAAACATAGGCACCCTAGATGGTGGGCCCATAACCTGAAACTCTGAGACCTCCATTGGCCCTCAGAGTATGCAGATCCAAAAGAAGCTAATCTAGATAGTGCCGACTCCAAGTTAATATAAACCCAAGTGACTGACCCCTTGACAGTCAGAACCCCAATATAGATTCACCCCTGTGAAATAACACTTTCTGTGTGCTCAGTTCCACCACAGAATGCAAAGTTAGAATATGAGATTTGGACACATTCACCCACTTTGACTTTCTCTTAGAAATACAGCCACCCTGGCAGACAAAAACTCTGATCGACTACACACCTGTGTAGCCTAGACTCCCCTGAGTCCGCAACAAAAAGAATCACTGAAAATGGTCAAGTAAATTGATAGTTATGGCTGGCCAAAGTTTGCCATTTATACAGGGTGCTCTTTGGGAGAGGCAGCTGCCTACCCAAATTTTATCTAAGTCCTATTCCCTCTCTAAAACTCTATCTACTGAAGTACGGCACCAATCAAATTACGGTATCGTAGAGAAAAGTACAAGTGCCGGTGTACTTTATGTACGGCCATTGTACAACATGGCCAAAATGTCGACACGTGTCATATTCGGATTTGTTCCCGTAATCTCCGGAGTTGCCGCAATCCAATGTAGTGTTACCACGTGTCACTCAATATCGCGGTGATCGCAAACCGCCAAAATCGTACGCCGCGATCTTGGCATCCTTTGCGGCCGTCCGATCAAATTAGATTTCAATCGTGGCCGTCATAAATACCTGCGCGGTATTCTTTCCGGCGTCAAACAAACTGCGCGGTATTTATTTCCTATTCGTACCGTACGTCGTACTTTACACAACTGTTTCTATGCAGTATGCATATAGTTCTAGTTAAATGAATTTGTCTTATTGTAACTGTTTAAATAAACATCATACCTAGTAATACCTAATAAAATTTAGACTATCTGGATAAGATTACCGGCTATCGCGGTTGTGACAAATTGCAGGTACCAGGATCAAATCCTGGCTCTGTCAAAACTACCTTTTAGGGAAAACCCCCTATAAAACAACTGTCTGTCTCCCTCTAGACAGCACAGGCAGCCATGGCTAACTCCTCCTCCAGTCTTCAGTGACTGCGACAAGTGTGGGGACTTGAGGAGGAGTTAGAGGCAGGCTGTCAATATCTACTATTTTGCTTTTTATTTTGCAATCTCTAGACATAGAAAATACTTGAATTCCAACACTCCCCTTATTTTCTAGTTTATTTTTCTTTCAACTTCCACAAACAAGTAAACAAACATCCCCTCCCCTTTTTCCTTTTTTTTTTTTCTTTTTCCTTTTCCTTTCATAAAACTTAAGTATTTAACACAGTGCATTAAATGAACTGAAATGATAATTGTATTACACATTTTATTTAACATCCCATTTTTCTTAAATTCGAGCAAAGATTTTATCCACTTCATCACTCTTTCATCCACACACAAACCGATTTCCCTCTTGCGATTCAAATAGCCAGCCCCATTTCCAATCTGCAACATACACCTAGATGCTAACTCTTTTACAGGCACATCTTCGTCACACCAAGTAGTGATGTCAAATCCATCCACCCCCAAATATTCCCAAAAACCACTAGTCCCCACTAAGTTCCTCATAAGATCTACATCTTTCGTACTCATATTTTTATCCATGATAATTACCCCATTTTCTGAACTTCCCTCACTCTCTCCCATGGAATTCTTTCCACTATTAATTTCTAATTTAATTCCCAATAAATATTTCTTCTCCCCTAAACCTTTAATCAAATATTTCTCTTCTCCCCTATCCTTTGAAACCTCTTCGAGTTTCACTTCTCCCCTTTCCCCGGAATCCGTTGAAGTCTCCCTTTCCGACCAGTTTTCTGGTTCCCTATTATCTATAAAGTTATCCTGATTAATTTTATCTTTCCCGTTTTCACTTATGGATCCTAGAGCTGACTTTTTCATTTCTAAGTCATACACTCTACACTCCTCGACATCCTCAAGTACCTCCTCTCTCTTTACTTCCCTTATACCTCCAAAAGCACACTGTTGCCTTCGTGCAATTACTGTGTGCTTTTCTTTCTTCCCCATACTACTAATCCGGAGAAGCTCTAAAATATCTTCATCCTCTTTCTCCTCTTCCCCTACTTCCTCCTCATCCACATTCCAACTTCTAAGTTTTTCCAAACAAGGGCATTCCTCCATATAATGACCCGGTTCCCTACAAAAGAAGCAAGCCCCCCTTTTCAAAGCTCCCCTTTCTTTTCCTCTCCCTCTCTTTCCACCAAAGTTCCGATAAGGTTTACCTTTGTCTTTCTTTCTCTCATCACGCTTCCGCTCGTCACCACCGTTCCTCTCATCACGTTTCCGCTCGTCACCGCCGTTCCTCTCATCACGCTTCCGCCAATCACCACCAGCTGAAAATGCATTGACCCTGTCCTTTCCCCTACGAAGCTCCAAAGTGCTTTCCCTTAGAAGAATTATCCCCATGGTAAAGCTCCAAGTCCATGAGGAGCCATCCATTGCCTGCATACGATAAATAATGCTTTCGTACTCACTTAGGAGTTTCATAAGTAGTGTATTAATCTTACCCTCCTCAGATTCTACACATTCCGCACTAGCTAGCTCAACATATAACGCAACAATATCATTGCAAAACTCTATCATGCTACCGCCTTTATAAACATAGGCATCTATTTCCTGTTTTACTAATTGCTGCCTCTGAATAGTCTGACTCTTATAAATCTGAGTTAGTACTTCCCATATCTCTGAAGACTTGGTTAGACTTAAAAGAGTGATAGCTATCGACTTAGACACATATCTAAGTATGAGATGTTTTGCTATAGTGTTTTTGTATTCCCATACTTTTCTGTCATTTTCTTCAGTTTTAATCCTTACCTGTGGTACCATAGCTGAGAGCCTAGCTCCCCTCACCATAGGTGTCCCTTTTTCCTTCTCCCCTATTTCCCCATCCACGGAAAGATTCTTCCCTTCACCTTCCGTTGCATCTGAGCTCCGGATGATATTCTGGGCAGCCTTAGATGAATCTCCATAGTAAGCTCCTCCAAAGCCAGGTGGCGGACATCTCACTTGTCCCGAAACAATTCCCCATAAGTGTTTCTCAAAAAGCAATCCCGCCATTGTAAACTCCCAATAGGTGAAGTCTGTTCCATCAAACATAGGCACCCTAGATGGTGGGCCCATAACCTGAAACTCTGAGACCTCCATTGGCCCTCAGAGTATGCAGATCCAAAAGAAGCTAATCTAGATAGTGCCGACTCCAAGTTAATATAAACCCAAGTGACTGACCCCTTGACAGTCAGAACCCCAATATAGATTCACCCCTGTGAAATAACACTTTCTGTGTGCTCAGTTCCACCACAGAATGCAAAGTTAGAATATGAGATTTGGACACATTCACCCACTTTGACTTTCTCTTAGAAATACAGCCACCCTGGCAGACAAAAACTCTGATCGACTACACACCTGTGTAGCCTAGACTCCCCTGAGTCCGCAACAAAAAGAATCACTGAAAATGGTCAAGTAAATTGATAGTTATGGCTGGCCAAAGTTTGCCATTTATACAGGGTGCTCTTTGGGAGAGGCAGCTGCCTACCCAAATTTTATCTAAGTCCTATTCCCTCTCTAAAACTCTATCTACTGAAGTACGGCACCAATCAAATTACGGTATCGTAGAGAAAAGTACAAGTGCCGGTGTACTTTATGTACGGCCATTGTACAACATGGCCAAAATGTCGACACGTGTCATATTCGGATTTGTTCCCGTAATCTCCGGAGTTGCCGCAATCCAATGTAGTGTTACCACGTGTCACTCAATATCGCGGTGATCGCAAACCGCCAAAATCGTACGCCGCGATCTTGGCATCCTTTGCGGCCGTCCGATCAAATTAGATTTCAATCGTGGCCGTCATAAATACCTGCGCGGTATTCTTTCCGGCGTCAAACAAACTGCGCGGTATTTATTTCCTATTCGTACCGTACGTCGTACTTTACACAACTGTTTCTATGCAGTATGCATATAGTTCTAGTTAAATGAATTTGTCTTATTGTAACTGTTTAAATAAACATCATACCTAGTAATACCTAATAAAATTTAGACTATCTGGATAAGACTACCGGCTATCGCGGTTGTGACAAATTGCAGGTACCAGGATCAAATCCTGGCTCTGTCAAAACTACCTTTTAGGGAAAACCCCCTATAAAACAACTGTCTGTCTCCCTCTAGACAGCACAGGCAGCCATGGCTAACTCCTCCTCCAGTCTTCAGTGACTGCGACAAGTGTGGGGACTTGAGGAGGAGTTAGAGGCAGGCTAAATAAAATTTAGACTATCTGGATAAGACTACCGGCTATCGCGGTTGTGACAAATTGTAGGTACCAGGATCAAATCCTGGCTCTGTCAAAACTACCTTTTAGGGAAAACCCCCTATAAAACAACTGTCTGTCTCCCTCTAGACAGCACAGGCAGCCATGGCTAACTCCTCCTCCAGTCTTCAGTGACTGCGACAAGTGTGGGGACTTGAGGAGGAGTTAGAGGCAGGCTGTCAATATCTACTATTTTGCTTTTTATTTTGCAATCTCTAGACCTAGAAAATACTTGAATTCCAACATGTGTTGCAGCTTCGTTGCTGCGCTGCTCTGCTGCTGCGCTGCTGTATAGCTGCTGCTGCGCTGCTGCGCTGCTGCGCTGCTCTGAGGCTGAAAGCTTTCCAAAAGACAACAAGGCGCCACTATCCATGTAACCTATTGTATTTATAGGCCATCTTTAGCCACCCATAACTTACTGCTCAAGGGAGCCAATTTAGTGATTCTTTTTGCGTTGGGCTCAAGGGAGTTAGTCCTTCACATGGGTGAAGGTGGTCAAAATACTTGTGTTTAGGTGGCACTTATTCAATGGGAAAGTCAAAAGGGCAAATATTATCCTAAAGGCTTCATACAAGCTCGATATTTTGTGGCCCAATGGAGGTCACCGAATTACACCTTTCGTTTACTTGGCTGAAAAAAATAACGTTCCACAACATAGTTTAAGGATTTTTTGAATGCATGTAATTTGTCTAACAATGATGGGCGATCTAATGGTGGGTTTGCTTTATGAATTTTGGACGCTTGTTCGATTTTGTTTATGAAAATTGATTAATGAAGCAAGGCTCCGTTTGAGTAAACCGCCTCCTAAATTTAGTTGGCTTCTATTTTTGCTTATAAAACTCGTATGTCGGGGTTTAACGAAAAGTGTATTTTTTGTTCGTATCTCGAAAGATTTAGTTTATAGTTAGGTATTCGTTCAGCAAGTTAGCTGGTGGAAGTTGTCGCGTGAGCAAATATTCAAAATTTAAAAACTCATTGTTGTTAAATCACGCGTAGCGATTTATAGATTGAGGTTCTCTCGTAACAGACAACCTTTCGTAGGGTAAGACCCATGTGCCAAATTAAGTGTTTTTTTATTTCATTTTCTCAAAAAACGTAGAGTTGTACTTCTAACATTATAAGCGTACGAAAAAAAAATGAAAAATGTATAGTACAATTTGTGACATCTTCCAACATATAATATACCATAAGATAACGTCTAATCTTTTTCGACCCATGGCCACGTCATCTTCAAACTTTATCTTAAAACATACAATACATGTGTTTTAAAACAAACAAACACAACCCCACAAGTAGGAAAACAAATTCGTACGTGTCAAATTTTTTCATAAGTTTTCGACGAGGCTGAAGAATACAACTGATTTTTTTTCCATTTATATCCTGTGCAATTTTTTTTAAAAGGGGTTAGAAGGTTTGAATGCCATTTCACGGAAAGCTAAAATGTTGCGAGGACGCCACTGTAGCTCGCGCCTCACACCTCACTCACCTTGCCTCTTCTTCATTTTTTCAAGCTTCGCTAATTTCACCTTGCTAACATTGCCTTTCTTTCACTCCTTCCAACTTCGCGAATTTGCGACACTAGTGAAGGTAGGCACAATGTTGAGGGTGACCACACGTGCGCGAACCAAGTCACGGTCAAAAGAATCTAATAAAATGCCATTTTTTTTATAGGGTCATCAATAATTATATGTCTATTTGTGGGGACCAGGCAAGAGAGACAAATGCAACCGCATATAGTTTAACCATGAACAACACAGAGTGGAAGGCTACATGGAACTATGTTATGCAAAGTCATGTCAAAGTCATGCCAAGTACCAAAATGTTGAAAAAATGCGATGTATCTAGCAACATACCAAAAAGTACAAAACATATATGGTGCGTCAAGAGAGATTGTAAACGTTGTCACCAATCACGGGCATTGTCGAAGTATACAATTGTCAAAACCTTACGTAACAATTTTATTATTAGCATTGGGACAGTTTGAAACTGTGTACGAAAAATTGCCACGATACAAAGTAAAATTCGCTTAGTTATAATTATATAGGGACGTACCCTTACACTATCATTTTTAAGTAATTTTAACATAATATGTCACAAAGAGGTTTCATCACGCAATATGAGTGCCACGGTGGACAAGATGCTACCTGCTCTAAGCGACGAAAAATGGAAACACCGTGATAAAGAGAAGATCGCCAATTTTACGAGATTGCGACGCAACCCTAAAACGTAACCTTAAATATGTTTCACCTCCGACACTTCAATTTGAAAATTAACCACGCATTAATTTCTAATCAGACTAAATTTATGTGCCCATGTTTGAAAGAATCATGTTTTTTTTATCGTTTTTATCCAAAATTCAATCCGTAACAAGAAAATATTTTGTTGTACAAAAATATTGTTTTTACCACAATTTAATGAACGTCATCTTGAGACTTTTAATGTACTCAAATTTGTCGTATTTTTGTACTCATTTTGGCATTTTTCTCTTTTTGACACAAGGGCACGCGGATCTAACTCACAAAAAAACTTTGTTGAAGATCACCTTGCGAGGTGGTTTTAGTTAAAGTATTACTTGAACAACGGATGAGAAAATGTCCACGCAAGCTCCACACGAGTGGGAAATTTTTATCACAAGGGAGAGTTCTTTGCGCGTCATGCGCATATACGTAAAATAATATGTACGGAGAAAAATTGTAGGGTTCTTGTACCTCTGCTTTCATTCATGGGTCCTTTGCAAAAGTTTACGCCGTCGTCGCCTCACTCTCTCCCTCTCACACTCTTGCTCCAATATCACACTTGGCAAATAAAACAAAACTATACTGGTATGAAAATGAAAGAGTAAAGAAGCTTTTTGACTACCTTTGCGCGTCTTTTGATGGCAATCGAGTGAGAAAAGACGAATAAACAAAATCGGGGAACCATGGCGTAAAGTTTTGGAATTAGTGACGTTGACGCTCTCACAAGTGAGCACGATGTTCACAATGTCAAATCCGTAGTCATCTACAATGTCACAAAAACTAGCCGTCAAAATCGTCGCTATTTCTATAGTCGTCACCCCCAATTGTCGAAAGTTTAGTACAGTCGTCGTCAACCGTCAGAAGTTGTATCTACGTCTATGATCGTCACATTTCGAAGTTCGGATTTCATTCTCGCACATTGGAAACGCTTTGAAAAGTACAAAAGTATAGAGAATCTTCAGTTTTTCACTAAAATGTGAAGTACCACTTCAAAGTGCCGGTTACATGGGTACATACCCTAAAAACTATTCTGTTTCGCAGCGCAGAAGCCCTGGAGCTTCAGTACAGTACTCCGCCAATCGTTTTTAGCGTTATGAACGCTATATCGGGACCCCCAAATTTTGATCCCAAAACCTGAAATATAATTAATAACAATAATTTTGTTCTACGTTAATTAAAGGAACCGTGAACTACAGTAGCGTTAATAATTTTAATTTAAGATCTTATTGAACAGTGTGATGTACGAACGTGCCAGTTCGTACAGAATGGTACTTTATTGAGTAAAAAAGTACGAAACATGGATAAAATTAATCGCGATCTCACGTAAAACTGCGCTCAAAATGAAAGGCAAAATGAGATCGTACCTATTTTGGTGTAAATATATTGATCGCGTATTTATTATACGTGAGAAAACGTAAACTAGAGTTGTGAATAGATTAGAGTAAAAAGACGCGATAGTGTACAATTTGTCAGATTTTGTTCTTTTACCTATTTTACTGTGAAGATCTTGATGGCAGATCCGTTGTACCCAAATCAACGTTATGGATCAATTACACCGCGAATCGTTATTAGTGTCAAAGTTTAAATAGTGTTGAGGATTTTTTACCGTTATCAATACTAATTGAGAATTTGGAAAATTTCAAAAATAGGTGTATTCTAATTTTGGGTTTAATGCTAATTTGGGAGTTGCAAAATGAGGAATATTCGCCGTACGACTGTATACATTAATATGTGTATCCGTACAAAAGTTATGAAATTTTTCGCCGTCGCAAAATTTAAATATCCGTACATGTCAGACTAATTTACGGTTGTTATGTGTCAACGCTACATCGCAAAGCATAGACTTTATTCTCAGTTTTTTAATGCGTAACTTTTACACATGGGACGATTACGCCACGCCGTTTTGTCAAATAAGTTGGACGTATGTCCGTTGTTTCGTTCGTCCGCCTGATATGTATTCTAATAATGTCGCTTTTGTGTGGTCTTATTAGAATTAAATATGTTAATATGTGTCTTAATTCTAATAAGTGTGATCCTTCTTACATCTTGAAGAGTTGTAACTTGTATTAGCGTCAATGTTGTCCTGTATTAGAGTAAACGTTTATATTAAATAGGTCCAAAAAGTACAAACTTAACAACCAGTTGATTTTTCGCGTAATGTGATTGGTCGCCGCAAATTACACGCGTGTCATTTGTTATCCACGCAAACATTATGGGTCTAGTACGATGTAACAAAAAGTTGATAATTTGCGTAATGTGATTGGTCGCCCCAAATTACACGCGTGCCATTTGATACCCACGCAAATCATGGCTCTATTACGATGTAACAAAAAACGCATGTTTTACCCGCTGCTGTTTCAAAAGAACCGTGCATTCAATGAGCTGCCAATATTTCCCGCGCCTCTTTCATGAAAAAGGTCAGTTGCCAACCATGTGCATACCCCCACGCTCAAAACTGACCCAAATTATTAAACTATCCCGCCATCACTGTGTCGATTTCCAATTGAAATATTTGGCTTTTAAACAAAATATTTGATTCAAAATTTTGAATGTTCAAACTTTGCGAAGGCTTTCCCTCCCTTTTTTCCCAATATCATCCTTTCTTTTCCTATGTATACCTATCATTCAACCCAACAATGGCACTCTCTTCTCCCCCTTTGCATCTAGCTGTGCTTTTACATCTTTCTTCCATTGCCTCATATTTTTATTTGCCCAATATCCGTGATTATTTTAGGCAAAAATGTGGCCCATTACCACCTTTTTTGCGGCAAAAAGCAGGGCTCCCGCTGAAATTTTTCCGCAACTGGTTGAGGAGGAGATGGATTGGGCTCAAGGAGAGGGAGAGGGAGAGGCAAGTGAAAGGATAGGGTCACCGAACGATGACATCTTCATTGAAGGCGGTACAACCGATTTCGACTCACCTCCAAACTCACCACCGGAATGCCCTCCGGACTCACCACGTGTGGACCATGCAATCGCCCCGTCGTTGAGACGCAAACTTCAACAAGTTTCGACAAAATCTACTCGCGATGGGGTAATCAACTGGATTATCGAGGATTGTCATGCAAACCGGAAAGGATAGCCTTGTCCCGAGGACCTTCAATCATTTTCCTGAACACTTTACGGGGGATTATTATCCAAGTGAGATATTATACCTTTTCTCCTTACCTTATTTGATTTTTTTTTTTGGCTGTCTACATTGTGTGTCTTATTAAAAGTTTGCTTATATTGTGGCATGCAGTTTATCTCTCCCTTTATGCTTGCGTTAGGTTTTCTCTCTCCGTTTTCCTCTCGTTCCCCCCCCTTAATGTCGATATGTTCGATCCTCGTGCACTGTCGTCGAATACCAACGACGTTAGTTTTTCGAAAAATAACTGAAATCTTTTCGAAAAAAATCTGAAATCTATTCCAAAAAAGACTGAAATCTATTCGAAAAAAATGTGAAATCTATTCGAAGAAAAACTGAAATCTATTCGAAGAAAACCTGAAATCATTTTGAAGAAAAACTGAAATCTATACGAAGAAAAACTTAAATCTATCCCAAGAAAAACTGAAATTTATTTGGAGAAAAACTGAAATTTATTCGAAAAAATACTGAAATCTTTTCGGAAAAAAACTGAAATCTTTTCGAAAAAAAACTGAAATCTTTTCGGAAAAAAACTGAAATCTATTCGAAAAAAAAACTAAAATCTATTCAAAGAAAAACTGAAATCTATTCGAGAAAAAACTGAAATCTATTCGAAGAAAACTTGAAATCTATTTGAAGAAAACCTGAAATCTATCCGAAGAAAAACTGAAATCTATTCGAAGAAAAACTGAAATATATTTGAAGAAAAACTGAAATCTATCCGAAGAAAAGAAAACCTGAAATCTATTCCAAGAAACCCTGAAATCTATCTCAAGAAAAACTGAAATCTATTCGAAGAAAAACTAAAATCTATTAGAAGAAAAACTGAAATCTATCCGAAGAAAAACTGAAATTTATTCGGAGAAAAACTGAAATTTTTCGAAAAGAAACTGAAATCTATTCGAAGAGTTTGTTTTCCTCGAAGGTTATTGCAAGGAGTGGAAAATAACGAAGCAGTTCAAAGCTCCTTATTCTCCTCTCCCTTCCGATTCTCTCCCCACTCTTTTCACAGTCCTTCTCCCTCTCCTTTTCCCTCTCCTTGCCCCACTCTGTGCCCACTCCCACTCTCTTTTCCTCTCCCTTTCCCTGTCTTTCTTCTGTCTAACCAATTTCTTTATCTGATCTTAATCTCACTCTCTTTTCCTCTCCCTTTCTTTATCTTTCTTCTGTCTAACCAATTTCCTTATCTGATCTTAATCTGATCTGATCTTAATGTATAGTCGTTCAATTTAATATGATGACTGACTTGTTTTGTTTTTTTTTTTTTTTTCTTTGCTCTTATGGCAGAATACCAAAAAGGTATGCGGTGGTGGAAACAAAGGGAGGCTATACTTAGAGGGATAAGGGCGACTACACACACCTTATCATCTGCGGGTTTTGGAAAAAGAAGCGTGGTGGTGACGAAAGCACTACCGGGTAGGGGAAGGAAAGAACAACCGTGGGTGACAGCGGTACACAAGGAGTTGGTGGAGGAGTTCTTTCGTTTCAAAAAGGCGGGAAAGAAAATGTCATAGACCATTGTGGGGACCATTGCTTGTCATGTCATTAAATGTATGAAGAAGGAGAATTTGAGGCTATTAGTTGACAAAAAAGGTAAAGAGATGAAAATTAAAATCACGAAACGTTAGAATCAACAGTTTTATGAGAAGCATAATATTGTTACAAGGGCTCAAAAGGGAAAACTCCAATTAAGTCTGGAGAATGAGGAGTACATAGAAAAAACGGTGGCGTATCACATAGGAGTGTTAAAAAGAGGATTTTTGTCGGGTAAGCCTCGTACTTTTCTAACATTCGTTGCTTTGTGTTCTAATATATGTTTTAGGGTTTTACATTTTATGTTTTGTTCGAGGGTTGTAAGTGCATTTGAGTAACCAAATATCGTTGACAATATCATCATACTTACTTGTGTAATTTGTTTTTTTTTTTGACATTTTTGTGGATATTAGGTCGCTTCAATGAGGATTTAATTGAAAACATGGACGAGACCCACGTTATTGTGAATATGGACAATAAAAAGACATTGGATTTTCGCGGGGACGAGGTGGTGAAATACGCGGAGGTTGCGGGCGGCGGTGAGTCAATGACTTTGATGGTACGACTCACTGGTGGAGTCAACGCAAGAATTGAATCTCTGATGATAATCTTCTCCAACAAACTTCATAGTTACCCTATTAAGGGCCTCCACGACGATATACCAAATGCATTTCCTTTCATCTGCGTTTTTCTCTTTCCCTCTCCCTTCCCCTCACCATCCGACCCTCCTATTTTCCCTATCTCCCCTTCTTCCACTCCTCTTATAACTTTATTCCTCCTCCGCTAACATTATTGAGTTACTTATTTTCTACTTATTACTGACATCGTTATTTACGTCAAATGTTTCATTTTGTAGGAGTTTGTTATCGAACTGGACCCAACGGATGGAATGACAAAACTGTCTTCCCGCAGTGGATTGCGGAGCCGCGGTCTTATCAGGGAGATCGTGGTGGCCGAGAGAAAGTCATCTTCGTCGACAATTGTGGCGGCCACAACATGTCCGAGGAGTTCAACCGCGCATTATTCGCAAAAAGAACAATCCTCGAGTTTTTCCCTCCGTGTGCAACACATCTTGTGCAACCCGCCGACTCATTTGTAATTGCGAAAATGAAGGAGGTATGGTCAAGAAAATGGGAGGACTGGAAAATGAAGGGGGTCGAGAGCCACAAGTGGTCCTTGCCGAAGGGCAAAACGTGGTCGGGAAAGCTTGTTGGACCTGGAAAGCATTTTTCTTGAAGTTGGCACGCGACTCAATTCGCGAAGTCAACGAAATAAAGGACAAAAATGGGATGGGGTATGCTCGCAAGGCGATGATACAGTGTGGTTTGTCGTTGAAAGATGGGAAATGGGAGGAGAGCATGCTCACAGTTGATTTGCAAATCATTATCATGAAATGGCGAAACCATTTCGAGGGCGATGAGGTGCCTCCTCCTTCGGTTCCAGCACGAGATTTACTCCAACGCCTTCGAGATGCCGACACTCACGAGGATGAGGCTAATGAGGATGAGGCCAATGGTTACGAAGACTTAGAGGACTACGATGATTTAATGGACCTTGATACTGAGGTTGTTTAATTAGTAAAATGGATAATGGGTGGTTGTAAAAGAAGTGATTACTAGTGTGGATTTGTTTGGCTTTTTTTAGTGTGGATTTTTTTGGCTTTTTTTTTGTAGTTTTATTTTGGTAGTTTTACATTTGTAATTTTATTTTACGGCAGTATGTAAGCTAGATTGTATTTATTTCTTTCACGTTGAATAATACTATATTCCTCTTTGTACTTTTGTTGCCAGTTTTATTTTACACAAGTTGTATGGCCAAACTAATGAATGACATTTATTTGTAATGATGGTGTCAAAACGTGGAGTATTATTCATTCCCAACCTTTATTGCAATATCATACAAACATTCAGCGACGAGACAGTGTCGTCGCTGAATGGTAGGAAATAAAATATACAATACAGCGACGACATAGTTTTGTCGCTGAGTGGCAAAAATTACAGTGCATTCATTGTCGGGATAGTCTTGAAGAAAGAGCGAAAGGGAGATTCACAAATAGGAAAAGAGAGAGAGGGAGTAAGCGAACTACTAAGGGTGTAAAAGAAGAGTGTGAAATAAAAAACAAAAGTCAGATAATATAAGGGAGGGGAAAGGGACAAAGATGATTTGTTTAAGATAAATACAGGAGAAGAGATGGAAAGTAGAAGTAAAACACAATTAGGAGGGAGAAAAAAGTTTTGCCATTGAATGTTGACACTGTCGTCGCTGAATGGTAGAAGATGGAACATGCCATTCAGCGCCGAGACAATGTCGTCATTGAATGGTAGAAAATGAAACTATACCATTCAGCGACAGTAAAGGCTCGTCACTGAATGGCATAAGGGAGATCGCTGAATGGCATAAGGGAGAGAGAGACAGATGAATGAAAACATAGAGTGTGTGAGGGAAAGAGACAATTTGAAACGAAAAGAGAGAGAGAAAGCGAAATAATGACAGTGCCAAACCAAAACAATTATCATGCGCCACACGTTTTTCATCGTGTATGGGTAAACATATACAACAAGTGGGCAAATAAAATTAAAAGGTTCCATAGTTACAACAAAATAAAAATGTATTACAATTAATGAAATAAAAGAGGACACATGAAAATATATATAATTTTCTTCGCCCTATAATGACGAGCACATCCACCGTTTACAATACGTACAACCAACTACCAATTTTTCAGAGCTAAAATAGAGATTCTTCTACATGAACGAAATGTACATCGCCCATAAAATTTTCCCTCACTAAAAAAGGAGAATCACCTAACCTTCTCTAATTAATGTACAATTTCATTTCAAAGTCGTAATATTCAATGGAGTAAACCAAACTCCATGAGATTCCCACAATCCATCTATTTGTTACTCCAACCGCATCGCCTTACTGGATGAAATCTAGTGCCTACCACAAAGGAAAAACAAACAACAATGGAGTTAGGCAAAAAATGAGTGACATTGTTGTGCAGGTTTATTGGGCGAGTACAACGGAAAGGGAGAGAGGGAAGTGAAGAACCATAGGATTTTAAGTGGGGGGGAGAGGGAACGGGAGAGAAAGATGGTGTGGAAGAGGGTAAGGGAGAGAGAGAAGGAAAAGGAGGCACTTGAGAGGGTGAGGGAAAGGGAAAAGGAGAGGACGAGGGAAAGGGAAAGGATGAGAGAAAGGGAGAGGAACGAGGGTTAGAGAGCGGCAGATTGAGAGGGAGAGAGAGAGGGATAGAGAAAGGGTGAGAGAGAGAGAGAAGTAGAGGGAGCGACAGATTAAGAGAGAGTGGGGGAGGGAGCGGCGGATTGAGTGAGAGAGAGAGAGGGAGAGAGAGCAGTAGGTTGAGAAGGAGAGGGAGGGGGAGAGGTAGAGGGAAAGGGAGAGGAATAGAGAGGGACAGCGAGAGTAACAGGTTCATAGGGAGAGGGTGAGGGAAACGGGAAGGGAGAGGATGAGGGAAAGGGAGAGGTTGAAGGGAGTGAGCGCGGCAGATTGAGAGAGGGAGAGAGAGGAGAGAGACGAGAGAGGTAGAGGTTACGATAGAGGAAGCGATAAAGGGAGCGACAGATAGAGAGAGAGAGAGGGAGAGGGTGAGAGAGCTGCAGGTTGAGAGGGAGGGGGAGGGGAGAGATAGAGGTAGACGGAGAGTAAGAGAGAAAGAGAGAGGGAGCAGCAGATTAAGAATAATAGGGAGAGGGAGAGAGAAAGGTACATGCGGCTCCAAATCGAGAGGGGTAGGGAAAGGGAGAGAGAAAAAGATAGAAACGACAGATTTTTAGGGAGAGGGAGGGGGAGAGGGAGAGGGCGAGGGGGGAGCCAACTGAAAAGAGAGCGAGAAGGGGAGGCAGATTGAGGGTGGGAAGGAACGGGAGAGGAAGGTGGAAAGGGAGAGGATGAAAGAAGGGAGAGGGAAAATGGAGAGAGGAGAAGCGTGGGAAGAAGAGGGAGAGGGAGAGAGCGAGGGAGAGGGGTAGGGAGAGGGGTAGGGAGAGGGTTTGACAAAGGGGAAGGGAGGTCGAGTGGGAGAGAGAGAGGGAGAGGGAGAGGCCAACCGGGAGAGAGAGAGGGAGAGGGAGGTTGTTATAAGAGAAATGGAAGAGGGAAAGAGGGACATTGCCGTAGTATGTTAGAGAGAAAGGGGAAGAGGGAGGTCTGGAGGAGGAAAACGTAGCTGTAAACGGAGGGACGACGGATACGGCGAGGGAGAGGGACACGCCACACGTGACAACGAATCCATGGAGGTGAAATGATGGTGGCAGCGGACTTTTCGCTCGCTTCCTGTTCAAATGATTCAAATTTGTGAGAATGACGACGCTCACACATCAGATCCCTCTGGAAAAAAAAAAAGGTTGGTTGTGATTCGTCCAAAGCGAATCTTTTATTTTGCGGACTGTCCGCATTTGGCGTTACCTCGCCCCAAATATCACCAACGCCAAATGCTGTATTTTTATTCTATTTATTTACAGTATTGATTGTAATTTGTGTTCCATTTGTCACATAGTCCCCTTTTTAACGTATACATCTATTCTAATTCATAGTCAAATCCAATTTGACACCGAAATAGGGTAATCATTGACGCTAATTATACACAGCACATATAATAGTGTCTATGTTAACTGAAACCGTAGAAAATAATATAAACTAAGGCGAAAGTAGTAAAAACGTGAGTTCACAGTTTTACGTTGTCGTATGTTGGCGTGTCATAGGACACAGTTCAATTCTTTTACTGTATTATAATGAATTTCCACAAGCGAACTATTTCATGTTCACACTACAGAAAAGGCGACTGTGGGCGAACGTGTGCGAACGTGGTTTTTGGCAACCAAAGAAAATTACTTTTTATGAACGCACATTCGTATGCGTGCGCGTCTTAATTTTTACTTCAAATGGTACATTTATGTACGGTCTGACATAGTTCGTACACAACACTATTTAGATATTAATGTACTTTCATTATGTACGGTATTTTGTAAGGTACCGTAATTAACGTCAAGGAAAAATTAAAATCATGTATCCTATTTGAGAATAAAAATCAAAATTTTAAGAACCCTAATTAGAATTATATACTCTAATAACGATTGGCGGTGTAGAGTAAACTTTTTTTTCGAAATCTTGAAAAACTCAAATTAGCGTTAATAAAGCTAATTATTTTTTAACACTAATAATTTCTAAACGCTAATAAGGATTCATGGTGTACACCGCTGTGAAACATAAAAGCTGGTCCAAAGACGTCTTTACCTATTTACTCGCGGGACACGGGCTTTTTGTGTATTACGGAAAGGCAGCGTTTGAGCTTTTGAGAAAAAAGGCACAAAGAAGGCTATTTGGACGCCACAAGCCTAAACGACGAACATTGTCAAGTCCTGTCCTTCTGAGATTGGACGGATTGCTGACGATCATAAATGATGAGCAAAATTTGAAATCGAACGGCTGAGTTTTCGAGATGTGGACGTCAAAAAGCGAACGCTGCCAGCCTGCCAGAAATTGAATACGGTATCACCACCAGGTTACGCGAAATTCGCAAAGAAAAAGGTGACGGTCGTCTTGACGATTTCAAACTCCACGCTGTTCTGCCGTCAAAAACAAAGCCAAGAGTTTGGTAGGCGATCTGCTGTGCGCCAATCTCCTTAAAGGAACTGAAGCTCCAGGCAACTGCGGATAGTGTTCTGAGATTTCATCACACGTCCGATGGAATTCTAACGGGCAAGATGAGCTACAACAGTACCGCTGATTTGCCGGCTAGCGGCAGCTAGAAGTTGACTTTGTAACCGACCGTCCAACGACCTCTAAAAGCAAAGCGAGTGTTGCCGCAAAACTCCATCTTATCGATTATACCGAGCTGTGATTGGCTCACGGAAAATAAAAAACTTCGGATGATTGGCTGGTTAAACTTTTTCTCCCGCTATGATTGGCTTTCGTTATGTAACGTCACCGCTAAGTGGACGACTCTTTCGTCGGTCACGAAACATTAGCGGAAAAATCTCACTGATTGGCTCCCGTTCCACGGAACGTCTTCATGTTCCACGGAAATCTTCTCTCCTTCCCAATGTCAGCAAAACTCATCCATGTAAAATCTTACACTCAAAACTTCTTGAACCAGTACAAAGTCTACCTGCTTGAAATTTGATATCAACTCTGTTTTCCTCCAATCTTTTTACGAGCTTTTTCTTCCACCTCAGTAGTTCACAATGGCTTCCGTAACCATGGCTGCCAACATTGTGTCTCCTTTGACTGCTGTCTCAAAGGACTTGAGCTCTCGCCAGTCCATGTCTTCCACCAAGGCTTCCATGTTCGTGAAGCAGGTTGCTTCCAGGACCGTCTGCTCTGCTGCTGAGAAGAAGGATGAGTCTATGGCTTCTCAGGTTGGAAAGATTGCAACTGCCCTCGCTTTGGCCGCTGTCGTCAGTACCTCCGTCCCTGAGTCCGCCATGGCTGACGTTGCTGGACTTACTCCTTGCAAGGACTCCAAGGCTTTCGCTAAGGTTAAGAAGGCTGAGGTGAAGAAGCTTGAGAAGAGACTCAAGCTTTACTCTGCCGACAGTGCTCCTGCCCTTGCTTTGAAGGCAACCATTGAGAAGACCAACAGGAGATTTGACTACTATGGCAAGCAGGGACTTCTCTGCGGAACAGACGGTCTTCCTCATTTGATCGTCGATGGTGACCAGGCTCATCTTGGAGAGTTCGTCTATCCAGGAATCGTCTTCCTCTATATTACCGGATGGATCGGATGGGTTGGACGAGCGTACATCCAAGCCATCAAAACTGAGGCAAAACCTACCGAGAAGGAGATTATCATTGATGTCCCTCTTGCTTTGGGTATCATGTCAAAGGGATTTACATGGCCTTTGGCCGCTGTTAGCGAGTTCAGAAATGGAAAGTTGGTTGAATCTGACGCCAACATCACTGTCTCTCCCCGATAAGATAGGAAATAGAAGCTATTAGTAAACTTCAAAATTGTAGTAATTAAAAGATTTCGGAAGTTTTTTGAAAGGAAGTCTGTTTATCAGATATTCAAGGTAGATGAAAGCTGCAAATGTCAGTTGTTTTGTTCTTCGTTGAGTAATCAAAGACTATTTTTAGAGCAAGTAGTTCTTTTTTCCTGGCTGGCTGCCTTTTGGCAGCTTCATTTATGTACAGTGGTCTAAATTTATTTTCAACAAATTCCAAGGCAAATATATCAAAGTGGCTTAGTTTTTTACTTTTTTTTTATGTGTTTGTCTGATGTTTTTTGATGCATGATTTGCTCTGATATGTCTGCACAATTTTTCAAAGAATTTTGGGTACTCCAACATTTGAAACCATTTAAAATTCACGCTAATCGGGTTTGCAGGTGCAGTGGGCTCTAGTATTAATGTTGTGGTCCTAAATGGAAATTGTTAATTTTGCCAACTGCATACATTTTGAAGAAATTAATGCTGCTTTCACGATCATAAATGTTGGAAGTGATATGTGGGCATGCCAGTAACTAATAATTAGTGATGTGTATCGAGGACCACTTGCCGATTTTGGGTATGTACCAAATTTTAGTTTCCCGATAATCAATAATCGCTTAGACATCAATTATCGAAAAATCGCGTTATTAAGCTGGTATATCGCCAATGTAATATTTCGCGATATATCGAATGAACATTTTATATATATATATATATATTTTTTGTAGTCTGCTGCCTGCTGCCAGTAATGCTTCTTCTGCAGCTGGTAGAACTACCTGCAGCTGCTAGTACTAGAGCTACTGCAGCTGGTTGTATTACCTATTATTCAAAATTTGTGAAATCACACTTCTAATTATATCATCAATAAAATTATAAATCCACATATTTTACCATTCACAAAATGCAATATAATTTCAATACCAATTCCAAATATATAACATAAATCAATAAGTGGCAACGAGTAACCCATATTTCCACATTAATATTTATTATTTATATATATATATTAATGAGTTTTACATTTGTACAATTTCCATATCTGAAGTAGTTGGGTGTCATCATCCTCTAAACCTCCCATGCTGCCTCCTATCCCTTGGGAATCCATGGAGAAAGCTAAAATTTCTTGGCTGAAACAGGGAGAGGGAGGGAGAGGGTGAGGGAGAGGGAGAGAGAGGGGGAGAGAGGGGGGGAGAG
>JBBHKE010000728.1:0-24905 GCA_037447655.1 Zygnema cylindricum | reverse complement strand
ATGAAAATAACCCTAAATAGAATAAAGAAAAAAATAGAATGAACTACGCTAATGGAGAATAAAAAAAAAAAAAGCGGGACGGAATTAGTGTACACAACGCTAATAACGATTGGCGGTGTACATGACTGCCATTCGTTACCATTGGTACATATGAAAAGGGAAAAAAAAATCTACGTTGTACAAGCGATCACAGGCGTACACGTTGTACATGCCATGTGCCTCCTGCAACGATGAATGCAGGTCTGGTGAAAATATAGATCACATGCTTTATATCCTTTGATATCCTCACCATATTCCACTAACTTCCATTTTCTAAGTAGATTTATCTGTTCATATGGTGTCTCAAGCCACTATCTCTCATACGGTGTCTCTTCATTAATCGCTCATAGGGTGTCTCAAGCTAGTCCATTTCTCATGCGGTGTCTCTTCCTTAATAGCTGAGGTAAGAACTTTGTTTTTTCAAGTAGTTTGCACAGTACACTGCGTAAACCCAAAAGTGCTTTCCTATTATTTTGTCATTGAGCATGCTCCTATTATTGTCCCCTAGAGTTCGGTTTAATCTTTCAGCTACATCATTTTGTTTTGGATTATATGGGACAATATTCTAATGTTGGATTCCCGTTTCCTTCAAGAATTCCTAAAACTGTTTGGAAGTATATTCTCTCCTCATTATCATTTTTTATACATTTTATAGATTTTTCGTAGAGCTTCTCACTCCATGACTTATAATCTTTAAAATAGTCTATAACTTCAGACTTGGACTTAATAAAGTAAATTTGAGACTTGGACTTAAGAAAGTAAATCTAAGAGTATCTCGACCAATCATCTGAAATGCTTAGCATGTACCTTTTCCCTGTAAATGATGGAACTCTTGTTAGCCCAAGTATGAACTAGTTCCAAAGCTTTTTTTTCCTCTAAAAGTTGCAATTTTGAGAAAAAGGCAGTCTGTGTATTTTCCCTTACAATGAACCAAAAGTTTATCATCTTCAAACTGAATTTAATCCACTACATTTTTGTTTTTCATTTCTCTTAGTCTGGCTAATCGAACATGTCATAGCCTTGTATGTCATATCATCATTTCATTTACACGAGAATACAAAACTCTTTTTCTTTTATTCCTTAAAACAATCTGAAACATTCCGTGACTTCTTTTTACAACAATAAAGTAAAACTCATCCTCAAAGCTAGCTGTAAACTTCCATTTTCTGGATCCAGTGATAAAATCTATATCATCTAACACAATTGTAGAGATGAGATTTTTGTTCAGTTGAGAGATATATAACACATCAGACACATATATATTACATCAGACAGAGTTACAATAGACACTTTCCCATCCTCTAGAACCTTGAGGGCTTTTTACTGATCCATCCATCTTCTGGTGCTTCTTTCATACCTCAAAAATCATATTTTTGATTTTTTTTGAATTTATGCCTCATTGTCCTTACAAAAGTGGAAGACTCTTCCTTTCGGAGGTCACCTCCTCTGTCCTCTATTGACCTCCTATTCCTTCAAAGTTTTGGAAAGGTTTTTTCTCATCAAGTTTCCGCCAGTCTATCTTTATTGCCAACGCGTGTATTTTAGGACTTCCTCGTCGAAGTTCCGTAGTGTTCTCTTTGACCAGAATCATCCCAACGGTCGCATTCCAGTTCTATAAACTATCGTCCAAATCATGTATAATGTTAATGCTATTTTTATACTCATCAGGAAGCTTTATGATTAGAGTATTCACCTTCTTATTCCTTGAATGTTTTGGAAAGGTTTTTTCTCATCAAGTTTCCGCCAGTCTATCTTTATTGCCAACGCGTGTATTTTAGGACTTCCTCGTCGAAGTACCGTAGTGTTCTCTTTCACCAGAATCATCCCCACGGTCGCATTCCAGTTCCATAAACTATCGTCCAAATCATGTATCATGTTAATGATTTTTTTATACTCATCATGAAGCTTTATGATTAGAGTATTCACCTTCTTTTTTTCTATTTCAGATACACCTGCACTTTCAAGCCCAACAAATAGTGCAGCAAGATCATTGAAGAATTAAATCATGCGGCCTCTATAATACACACATGTTGTTATTTTCTAATCTGCTAACCTGCTACTGCTGAATGGTTCCACTTCTATGTGTGTTAACAAGAGACTCCTATATTTTTGCAGATTCGGTTAAATTAATAAGATGGAGGGTTATTGACTTAGTGAGGTTCCTAAATATGAAATTATGTTTAGCCACAATTTTTTGTAATTCCAAATTTTGTTGTCATTCGCTTTTGATTTTGGTTCAACTGGAGTAATTGTATACCCTGTTGCCACCGGTGTTACTTTCCCCTTTCCTTTCTCCCATTTTGTGACAATTGTCTCTCCATCATCGTTTCCTTAGACAATCTCGTTGTCCATTTGGTGAGTCCATATGATCCTAAAAAACGAGTTCTTCCAAAAGCAAGAGCAGGACACCTCACCACTTCTGGCATAATACCCCAAAGGTGCTTTTCAAATAGAGCACCATCCATCACTATCTCCCGGTAAATACAAGTTGTTTCATCAAAAATGGGCACCCTCGATGGTGGGTCCATAACCTAAAATTTTGTGGACTCTATATTCACACAAAATGCACAGCTCAAATATTGCTACTAGGATATCCTCAACCAAACCTATTTCACACAAAAACTTATGTCACTCGGGGAGAAACTAAATCAATATAAGGTAGACACTAACTCAATACAGCTTCACCCTTGTGAAGAGAAGACTAGACCCCTCTTTGTGAAGACGGGATTCCTCTGAGTTTAACACATAAAAAACTATAACTTTTGTGAGCTTGACACAAAAGAGAGCTCCAATTTTCCTCAACAAAGGAGTTAGAAATTGTTGATTGAAGTGATCGCTAAAATGGTTGATTGAAATGAGCGCTAAAATTGTTGATTGAAGTGAGCGTTTTTTTACAGATGCTCTTTTGGAGAGAGGGAGAGAGGGAGCCACTATCTACGGAACCCTCCACCAATTGATTGACTGTATAGTACATAATGCCAAAATAAAAAGTATGATAGCCGGCATAGTTGTATGCTAGCCGACATAGTTTTATGTACGACATTTATACGGCATTAATAATAGCAGTGTATCTTTCATATCGAACACCATGGTTCTGTTTTTTTCTCCTCACGCATCCTCTAAGATGCAACCACATGTTAATCTATGGCGCTTTTAGCGTACGCCGCCAAAATAATCATCTCAGCCAATTGGCGCAAACACGGACTGCCCGATTAAATGTTTATTTAATTGTTGTCAATTCGATTACGAGGCGCGCAAAATGTTTTGTGCGACTGTAATCTTTATAGTTTCCATGTCCCATGTGTCGCTCCGTTATGTTAGATGGTATTTTCTCGTGTCAACTCCATATAAGCAAATGACACTCCATGTAGGTATCCGCATCTTCAATATAAATGGATACACACGACGGTCAAGGTGATTACTAGGGAATCTGTAGTACCATGGATCAAATCTCGGTCAGTCCACCCTTTTTGTAGTAGACTACTCTGTCTCTCTCTCTCTCTTGACTTAGGCTGTTACCTTCGCTACCAAGGAGGCACCCATGGTTGGTCTCTCTCTCTCTCTCTCTCTCTCTCTCTCTCTCTCTCTCTCTCTCTCTCTCTCTCAAAGAGCTAAACTGGTTGCTTGTGACATTATTTCGAATTGTTGCAGGTAATAAAAAAAACATTTGATTACCGAAGTGAAAGTCATGTGGAAAATTTAGTTCTAACTCAAAGTAGTCTTATGAGTTAAGTTAATTCAAATCAAAATTGTCTTATGCAGATCCTGTTAGTAACCAACTCTCGGTTATGGGGATTATATGCCGAAAGGTCATCCTATAAGTTTTGGTTGGGCTATGATAAGTCTCTAGCCAACCCCACTCGTTATCTGTTGGATTCGATTGATGAGTACAGTGAAGCCTACTGTCATTTTTTTACGAAAAAAAAATAACGATTCATATTGTGATCTCAAATTGGAAGGAATAACGAAACAGTTTACAACCCTCCCAGTGGAAAAGACATTAGAGGAGAGTAAGATAGCTGAAAGGCTATACGTGTAAGAGTAAGGTGTTGTTTTGAAAAGTTTGTTGGGTAAGGTGTTGTTCTGAAAAATTTATTTTGTGTGTACGCGAAATTTTGTGCGCTTGTGACAGTTCGTGCGCAATGGAATTAAATGTGGAGGTTTGAATGGATTCACGAATTGGGGGAGCAAACGAACGGATATAATTTAAGTGACGTAAAAGACTCATTGAGTAGCGTGAACAAGCATTGACAAATGGACAGCGGATCGCGAAGCGATCCGAAGTGGAATAAACGAAATGTTGAAATAGGCACCGCCGGTACGGCGCAGCTGCGACGCAGACATGACAATGCAGCTGTAGTTATTTTGGATAAATACGCGCAGCTGCGACGCAGACATGACAATGCAGCTGTAGTTATTTTGGATAAATACGCGCCGCCAGTACAGAGCAACTGCGATGCAGACAAGTCAACGCAGCTGCATATAATTTGATATTATCCGTACGGACAAAGCAGTTGTCGCAGCTGCGGATAATATGACTAGTATAGATTTTGAGTAATTATTTTTATTTAGTGGTTGCTTAGTGGTAGCTTGGTTTTTTACGTACGAAGATTGTGGAGATGTCGGTGTAAATATTTTGTTTAATATAGGTTTGTCTTTTTGCTAATTAGTTTATTAGTGTAGATTCGTTCAGTTTGACATACCTCGAACTATTCGGGTATACTTACAATAGTTTAGGTAGATGGTAGATACCCTACGGTTGGTATGCCTCCGTTCATTCAGTAGTGAACTCTCTAAGTATAATTTGTAGGACTTCGAATATTTTGAGTATCACATAAAAGTTTATTAAAGCAATGGCTGACTATTTTCTGCATATTTGACCTGTTGGTGTGATCACCCTGTTTAGGGTTTTCATGTGAAACTTGTTCAGTTATTTTATGATATAGAATATATATGTGTGTGCAGTTTCATTCTATTCTGTTTTTTTTGTAAGATTATGTGTGAGGTCTAAATGGTTAGTTTGTGAAGCTGTCAGCTGCTTTTGTGAAACTATGGAGCTTATATCTTGTAGATTCCTAAGTGGATTTGGCTAAAACTTTGGGAGCTTACAGCGTCTAAAGTATACTGTCTATTGGTGCAGTTCGAGGGGATTTGATTTATTGTGGAGTAATCTGTGTTGTCTGAAACACAACTGTTTAAACGGTAGTCTGTGGTGCTTCCGAGAGTAGTCCATGGTTGAAATAGGCTATGGACAACATAAGGGCGGTAAGTTTACCTCCACGTGGATAGGGCAATCAAGCATCCATCAACTTTTCGAGTGGAATGGGATCGTAGTCATGGTTGAGTCGAATAAACTTATTGAAAAGTAAGCTTTAGTAAGTCTTAGGAATTTGAGTCCAAGACTTAGAATATTTTTTGACCACCAACTATTCAATATTAGTTATATTTGGTGTGGATTTTTGTTAGTATCTACTCTAGTAGCTATCTTTGAGTAAATTAGTGTGTACGACCGCTAATGAATGTAGACGTGAAACATATCTCTCGGATTTTTAGGGTCCAGATATTATTACTAAACAATTTTGGTCCAAGTACTTAGATTTTTGTCAGTAAATATTTTGGTGAACCCTGTACATACGTTTTACATGTTTTCCAGATCTTTTGAGTATTTAGTTCAATTAGGATTGATCAATTCAATACTGAATGTACATCCTACATAGAGTTAACGAAATGAGAGCACTAAGTGCACTTTAAGGTGTATTCTGTTCTATTGTCCTTGATTTGGTTGTGGTATATGTTTGTCTGGTTGAAAGACCTCTCTCATTTAAAGTTACATATCTTATAATTTAGATCTAGTCTACTAGGTATTTCTCTTTGGGTTTGCTTCTGTCATGTCTACTAATGGCTTTGTTCTCGCTGGTGCAACTGTGACTTCTAGCGGGAGTGGACCAAATCCAAGTCAGAATGCCCATGACCTTCAACAGGTTATGGGCCCACCGCCCATATTGCTTAATTTTGATAGAACTGACTACTTATGTTGCGAAAATAAATGTTAAGCTAATATTTCGAGGAGAGGGACTTGTCACCCATAGTGGAAGGAACTGCCGATGAGATTGCGCCGGATTAGAGAAATAAGAATCTCCATTGCCTCAACGTCTTGAAGCAGTCAGTGACAAAAGACTTGGTAATGTCGTATCTTGAGATGAAGAAAGCCTCTGAAGTTTGGTTCAATGTACGTCCTATGTATGTTCAGCTAGATGTTACTATCTAGACTAACATAGTCACTCGGATTTTTAAATTTAAGTATTCTGGAGGTAGTACATCAAATCATTATCATGTTATGAAAAGGTTGTTCCTTCAGCGTACTACCCTAGGTGGGGATTTTTCACCACCTCAGCATGCTATGTTGTTGATGAGAACTCTGCCTGTTGAATATAAGGGAGCTATGGAAAGGCTTTGGGATCTTCCACAACGTCAGGGGAATATTGCATTAGCAATTCAATTTATTTTAAGCGAATAAGCTAACCATATTTCACTAAGAGGTAGTAGTAAGTTCGTGCACGCACTAGCTAACTAGTTTTCAGACTCCAAGAATGACATTGGTAGTGGTAGAGGTAATGGTCCTAGAAGGTCACCTTTAACTTGCTATTAATGTGATGAAAAAAGGCATGTTTTTAGAATGTGTAATGCCTAAAAGACAGCAAAAGCCACAGGAAATTTTCGCTCTCGCTGCGACGAAAGTCGGGTTCCTTCTCAATCAGGTGGACGACCAACTGCTCTTTTCAACGAACTTAAGGAGGAGGATGTGAGCAGCTTTCTCGACAACAGTGAAAAGAAATACTTTGCGATGGCACAAGCAACGGAAGGCGTGGAGGAAGACGAATGGATAATGGACTCCGGTGCATCTGCCCACATGTGCCGCAATCGCCATCTATTTGAGAGTATTCAATCTATTTCACCCATCAAAATTTATTTTAGTGATGATACCTTTGTTGAGTCAAAAGCAAAGGGGAGGGTGTCACTTATGTTTGAACGTAGAGGGAAAACCCGTGAAAAGGGTCTTGGAAGATGTGTTGCATGTCCCAGCTTTTAAAAGAAACTTTTTCTCTACGTCAGTGGTAGAAAAGAAAGGTTTTAAAACTATATATGAGAATGGAAAGAAAACAGTGAGTAAGAATGGGAAAATAGTTGCGGAATGATATGCTGGAGGAAACAATTTGTATCGGTTGAGTCTTGCAAATGAAAATGTCAATGATGGTATGTACTCAAGTGTAATCCATGATAGTGATTTATGGCATAAATATTTAGGACAAGTGAATTATGATAGATTAGAAAAGATGGTAAATCAGAATATGGTGGAAGGTGTAAAAATTAGTCAAAAGCCAACATCAATTGTATGTGATGGTTGTGCAATGGGAAAAATTCATAAGTTGGCTTTCCCTTCGCAAACTGATCATAGAAGTAGCAGGGTGCTAGAACTAATTTATTCAGATATATGAGGCCATCTAGGTATCCATCTGTGGAAGGTGCTAAGTTTATGCTTACCTTTATTGATGACTATGGTAGATTTGTTACAGTTTATTTTTTGTAAAGTAAGTATTGAAAAGTAAACTTTAGTAAGTCTTAGAAATTTGAGTCTATGACTTAGAATAATTTTGGAATACCAACTGTTCAATATTGAACAAGTTTAGTGTAGATTTTTTTGTAATATCTACACGAATAGTTATCTTTAAGTAGAATAGTGTGTGGGGCCGCCAATGAATGTGGACGTGATAAGAATCACCCGGATTTTTAGGGTATAGTTTTTGTTAGTGGACAATTTTGGTCCAAACACTTAGATTTTTGTCAGTAGGTTGTCTAGTGAACCGTGTACATATGTTTTAGATCTTTTGAGGATCTTTAGAGTATTTAGTTTAATTACGAATGATCAGTTTGACACATAATGTACATTCTACACAAAGTATACGGAATTGAGAGCACTAAGTGCAATTTAAGGTGTTTTGTGCTTTATTGTCTTTGATCTGCTTGTATTACATGTTTGCTTGGTTGAAAGACCTCTTTCATTTGTAATTATATATCTTACAGTATTGATCTAGTCTGATAGGTATTCCTCTTTGGGTTTGCTTCCGCTAACATGTTTGATAATGGCTTAGCTCCTGTTGCAAGTGCTCATATCAGCCCTAGTGCTCCACCTGCTCCTCCAGGGACGAATATCCCAGCCCGTGCAAGTGTGACTCCTACTGGGAGTGGATCACAGCCGAGTCTAAATGCCCATGACCTACAATAGGTTATGGGCCCACCGCCCAAATTGCCTATCTTTGATGCATCGGACTACTTGTACTGGGATAATATGATGAGCTTCATTTTGAAGAGAGGGACTTGTCATCCATTGTGGATGGGACTGCTGATGAGACTGCACCGGATTGGAGAAAAAAGAATCTTCACTGCCTCAATGTCTAGAAGCAGTCTATGACAAAGGAGTTGGTAATGTTTTACTTTTATATGAAAAAGGCTTCTCAAATTTGGTTTAGTGTACATGCTATGTATGTTCAGCTTGATGTCATTGTTCAGACTAATATAGCAACAAAAATCTTTGAATTTAGATATTCTGGAGGTAGTATGTCAGATTATTGCCATGCTATGAAAAGGTTGTTCGTTCAGAGTACAAGTGCAAGTGGGGACTTTTCACCACCTCAGCAGGCTATGTTATTGATGAGAACTTAACCTAATGAGTATAAGGGAGCCATGGAGAGGCTTAAGGCTCTTCCACAACGTCAATGGAACATAAAATTAGCAATTGAACTTATTTTGAGAGAAGAAGCTAACCAGATTTCACAAAGAGGTAGTAGTAAGTGTGTTTAGGCACTAGCTAACTAGTTTTCAGACTCTAAGATAGTTTTCACAGTCTAAGATAGGTAGTGGCAGTGGTAGAGGTAGTGGTCCTAGAAGGTCACCTTTAACTTGCTATTACTGTGATGAAAAAGGGCAGGTGTTCAGAATGTGTCATGCCTACAAGAGAGCGAAAGCCACAAGAAATTTTCGCTCTGGATGGGATGTAAGTCGGGCTCCTTCTCAATCAAGTGGACGACCGACTGCTCTTTTCAACGAACTTAAGGAGGAGGATGTAAGCAACTTTTTCGACAACAGTGAAAAGAAATACTTTGCGATGGCACAAGCAACGGAAGGCGTGGAGGACGACGAATGGATAATGGACTCTGGTGCATCTGCCCACATGTGCCGCAATCGCCGTTTATTTGAGAGTATTCAATCCATTTCATCCATCAAATTTTATTTCAGTGATGATACCTTTGTTGAGTCAAAAGTAAAGGGGAGGGTGTCACTTATGTTGAACGTAGAGGAAAAACATGTGAAAACGGTCTTGGAACAGGTGTTGCATGTCCCAGCTTTTAAAACAAACTTTTTCTCTACGTCAATGGTCGAAAAGAAAGGTTTTACAACAATATCTGAGAATGGAAAAAAAATAGTGAGTAAGAATGGGAAAATAGCTGCAGAGGGATTTGCTAGAGGAAACAATTTGTATCGGTAGAGTCTTGCAAATGATAATGACAATGATGTTATGTACTCAAGTGTAATCAGTGCTTGTGATTTATGGCATAAATGTTTAGGACATGTGAATTATGATAGGTTAGAAAAGATGGTAAATCAAAAAATGGAGGGGAGTACATTTCTAATGAGTTTGCAAAATTCCTAAAATTGCATAGTATCTCACGACAGCTAACTTTATTCTTCGGAACAAAACGGTGTTTCAGAGAGGATGAATAGGACCATATCAGAGTGTGCAAGGACAATGATGGTTGATATGGACATAGATTTCAAATTTTGGGTAGAGGCTATGAATTGTGCAGCTTATGTGAGAAACAGTCTAGAAACAAGGGGAGTAAAAGATAAAACACCTTACGAAATGTGGACAGGAGAAAAACCAGATGTAAGTCACTTCAAAGTTTTTGGAAGTAAGATATTCTTGCTAGATAATGATCCACAAAAATGGAAATTAGAGCCAAAAGGCATACCAGGTATATTTTTAGGGTATGATGATCAATGCCAAGGGTTATAAAGTATATGACATAAAGAGAAATAGAGTTGTGGTAGCCAAAAACATCATAGTGAAAGATGAGGGAAAACGAATAGATGTATTTAGTCAACGTAATGATGAAAAGAAAGATCGAAGTGTTGATTATATCGTTTTAGAAGAAAATCCCATGTTTTTCAAGAAAAACATAGAAAATGCATCTAAATTAGCTCAAAGTGACTTGAATTCATCTTCTCCACCAGAAACAAAAAGTATTATGTTCGAAAGAGTTGCAGACTCTCCTCTACCTTTAGCCGAAACTGAATCACAAGAAGAATCACATGTATCAAGGAGGAGGACCAAACCATCAATACCAGCAACAGAATTTTCAGGTGGAGTTAGGCGAAGTGCGCGACTCACAGGAGAAAAAACAGCCTTTGCTCACTCAGCACACATAGAAGAGCCTCTAACCTTGACAGAAGCTTTTTCCAGTAATGAAAGGGAACATTGGGTGGAAGCGGTTAATGAAGAAATGAAGTCCATCATGGAGGCCCAAACATGGGATCTGGTGGAACTTATTCCTGGAAGAAAGGCTATTGGAAGTAAATGGGTGTTTATATTAAAATTGAACCTAGATAATATCATAGACAGGTATAAGGCTCGTTTGGTTGCTAAGGGATATAATCAAAATGAGGGGATAGATTATGAAAAAACATTTTCACCGGTTGTAAGGTTTCCATCTGTCTGCATCTTACTTACATTAGCTGCCATAAAGAATTTTGACATCCATCAAATGGACGTAAAAAATGCCTTTTTGCATGGTGATTTAGATGAGGTCATTTATATGAAGCAGCTTGAGGGTTTTGAGGAAGCAGGAAAAAAAAATCTTGTGTGCAGACTTTTAAAATCTTTGTATGGCCTAAAACAGTCCCCTAGGCAATGGAACCGAAAGTTAGATAAGTTCTTGACAGGATTAGGATTTACAAGAATAAGCTCAAAACATTCGGTACATGTGATGTGTGGTGATAAACTTGATGTGGTGATAGTCATTGTTGTGTATGTTGATGATTTGTTGCTAATTAGTAGGAACAAAGAATGAATTGCTAGAGTAAAACATGCTCTTAATTCACAATTTGAGATGAAAGATTTGGGTGATGCAAAATATATCCTTGGGATACAAGTTGAAAGAGATAGAGAAAAGATAATCATTAGGCTAACTCAAAAAGAAGCGATATGACACATGTTGGAAAAATTTGGCTTGGTTGATGCCAAAGGTTGTGCAACTCCTATGGAGTATAAGCAAAAACTTGAAAGAATGGAGCATGAGTTTGGAGTCATAATAGATGAGGAACTCAGTGCAGAAGAGCAAAAATATATGTCCTAAGTACACTATAGACAAGTAGTACGAATTCTGATTTACTTCATGAATTGCACTAGGCTCGATAAAGCTGCAGTTGTTGGTGTGTTGAGCAGAAGTCTGCAAAATCCACGAAAGAGAGACTGGGACGCAGCAAAAAGGGTCTTAAGGTATCTTGTTGGGACTAGAAATCTTTGAAAACTTTGTGAGGGGACAAGGTTGAGCATTAATACTTGGAGTGATGCTAGCTATGGTGATGTGCCTAGTAGGAAGTCTACAACTGGGTATGTCATTCAGATTGGAAGTGGAACTTGTAGTTGGAGTAGTAAACTTCAAAAGGTCATGGCTCAATCTACTATGGAAGCCGAATACATGGCTGCGAGTACAGCCTTAAAAGAGCTGTTTTAGATTAAGGCATTTTTTCAAGAATTGGGGTTTACACAACACGTAACACAAATAATGTGGTGCAACAATCAAGCAGCCATTTATATGGCTACAAATCCAAGTCACCATTTTAAGAGTAAGCATATGGACATTCGCCTATATTTGGTACGAGAAAAAGTATTTGCAAAAGTGGTGAAACTTTGTTATTTGCCTGATGAGAAAACGGTTGCGGACATGTTGACAAAAACCCTTCCATCTCCTAAGTTAGAGTCCTGCAGAAAGGCATGTGGTCTTAGTGAGTAAGTCTTCTAAAGCTTAAAGGGACTATTGAAAAGTAAGCTTTAGTAAGTCTTAGGAATTTGAGTCTAGGACTTAGAATACATTTTTACCACCAACTATTCAATATTAGTTATATTTGGTGTGGATTTTTTTAGTATCTACTCTAGTAGTTATCTTTGAGTAAATTAGTGTGTACGACGATTAATGAATATAGATGTGACTCCCGGATTTTTAGGGTCCATATATTATTACTAGACAATTTTGGTCCAAGTACTTTGATTTTTGTCAATAGATATTTTGGTGAACCTATACATACGTTTTAGATGTTTTCTACATCTTTTGAGTATTTAGTTCAATTAGGATTGATCACTGAAATACAGAATGTACATTCTACACAGAGTTAAGGAAATGAGAGCACTAAGTGCACTTTAAGGTGTATTCTGTTCTATTGTCCTTGATCTGGCTTTGGTATATGTTTGTTTGGTTGAAAGACCTCTCTCGTTTGAACATACATATCTTACAATATAGATATAGTCTACTAGGTATTTCTCTTTCGGTTTGCTTCTACTGTCATGTCTACTAATGGCTATGTTCCCGCTGGTGCAAGCGTGACTCGTAGTGGGAGTGGATCACAGCCAAGTCAGAATGCCCATGACCTTCAAAAAAACTCCACTAAACCGTACAATCGGAAGGTACGGTGTATAAGGTATTTTGAGTGCGAAGATAGGTATAACAATGTATTACTATCACAGCCGATGTCAGTGGAAGAGTTTAAGATCACAAAAAAATATAAATTCTTAAATTTTAAAGGACGCTCGATAAGCGTGCAACTCTTGAAGGTGAAAATATAAGTAAATAATCATTTCGAGCTTTCCAAGTGGTCGAAGGGATGACATACTATCCTTTGCAAGTCTCTCAAAGTTTAAGTGATGACAAAGAACTAATTTGTTGTTATCTCCTTAAGTGGTGGGAGGTCGACGAACTATTACGTGTTACCTCTCCAAATGGCAAATCTCGCAATTGGTGGGGATGTTAGAATAGTCGTTAGCAGATATTTGACTTAATCGTAAGTAGATGGTTTTTTTTGGTCCTATCATTTTAAATTGTTTGGGGGTATTTCTTTTAATGACACGACACGCAAAATAAAACTTTAACATGCGACAACGGCAACCATTTTCATTCTTTATTGGCATTACGAGCGACCATGGCAGAAGGCCCTTGTGTGGTATGGCTTTGAGTCTAAAAGATAACGATAGGCTTGCAAGACAAATTGTAATTTTAAATTTAGAATGCACCAAGTTAGAAGGTCAAACCACAACGTATGCATAAATGTTTAAACCTAAATGTTTGGCTTCAGCGTGGTAAGGCGACGGTATTGGTCACTAAGAGATCCTTATCTTTTGTCGGATTTGACCGATAATATAATAATAGTCGCGGGCGACCTGGTGCTTTGCCCTTTAGTTGCCAAGAGCCTTTCGTTTTTGTATAGTACCATGTATAATGCGATAGTACTGTACCTATTATGTACGAACGTGTTATTTGACGCCATCACTGAAATAATGGTTCTACACGGTACTGTATGGATTTTGAAAACACGACAACGTGGCATAATGTGACGCGATTGTTGTCCATAGCTTATTTCAGCCATAGATTACTCACGGAAACACCCACAGTCTACCTCAAAAACAGTTGTGTTTCAGATGACATAGATTACTCCACAATAAACAAAGTGATCTCAAACTTCACCTATATGCAATATACCATATACACTGTAAACTCCCAAAGTTACAGCCAAATCCACCAAGGCATCTAGAAGATATAAGCTCCAGAGTTTCCCAAAAATAGCTGACAGCTTCACAAACTAACCCCTTAGAATGTTCACAGAATCTTACAGAGATATTGGAATACAATGAAACTTCATACACATATATATTCTATATCATAGAACAACTCCACAGAGTTTCACATGAAAGCACCAATCAGAGTGATCACACCAATAGGTCAAAGATGCAGAAAACAATCTGCCATTACTTTGATTAACTTGACTGCGATACATAAAATAATCTAAGTCCTGCAAGTTATACTCAGAGTACGGAGGCATACAAGCCGTACTGTATCTACTCTAATAACCTAACTAGTCAAAAGGAAAAACCTCTGTTGTACAGAATGTTTACATCGTACTCCTCGTATGTCCGAAACTAAGCTACCACTAAGCAACCACTAAGCTACCACTATCGTTTAATCATCATTACTTGAAATCTATCCTATTCATATTATCCGTAGTTGCGCTGGCTGCGCTTTCCGTACGGATCATAAAAATAGCCGCAACTGCGTTGACTTAACTGCGTCGCACCTGCTCCGTACCGGCGGCGCCTATTTCAACATTCCGTTTATTTTACATCGGATCGCTTCGCGATCCGCCGCCCATTTGTCATTGCTTGTTCACACCACTCAATAGGTCTTTTACGTAACTTTAATTATCAATTCCTTTGCTCCCCCAATCCGTGAATATATTCAAACCTCCATATTAAATCCAATCAGCAGTTACGCACGAAATTGACTTTTCCAAACAACACTCCCCCGAAAATTTAGTTTCGTGCACTCAAAAAAATATGCAACGTGTACTACTATGTTGCTACGCTGCGCTAGTTTGACATCGCAACGCATTATGAATACAAAGTGCAGCGTGTACTGCTATGCTGCTATGTTGCGCTAGTTTGACATCGCAGTCCTAACTGCTGCTCTTTTTCACCTTTAACTTCCTCCTCATAGCCTCATCTACTGAGACTAAAGCTTTCAAATTCTACACTCCCTTAAAGCTTTGGACTCATTAATCCATGTTGTACGCAAATGTTTCCACTCTAATGGATAAACAAAGGAATAAAAAAAATATTTAAATATTCAAAATTCTGTATCAACCTCCACTGTTCATCATACAATAAATTTAGCAAAAACAACACATCACCAGTGCTTTGCCGACGTCGCCATTGCCAAGCTGCCCTTTGCCAATTCCCAGTTGCTTGCTGCCTTCTTGCAAAAAGTGTCTTGTAATAGCTCTTCTTACGCCAAAAATGCATAACCCTTGAATATTTAGTTGCCTGCACCTGGAATAAAATAATCAGCATGTAAGTGTCATATGTCACCACTCCTTTCGCTGCGCCGTTATGCTGAGTCGCTGTTTGCGACGCGAACTTTTTCTGATGATTCTCCACTGTTTTCGCTGCGCTCTGCCATGTCTCCCGAAATTTTTCTTCCTTCGCTGCTCTCTGCCATGTCTCCCGAAATTTTCCTTCCTGAACAAGTCATTGTTTCCACCACCTCTTTCGTCTTCAAGAATACATAAATAAATCTTTTTGTTTCTTTTCAACTAACTCAACAAGGAAGAATACAAATCTAAAGTCCAACCAAAAACAAATCGAATGTCAAACGAAGTTGTCTTTATAAGACATGCCTGTAATATAAGTTTTTCCAAAACTAAGATTTCTCTAAATTCACATTCTTCAAAAATATCCTCCAGAAAATCATTTCTCCCGCTCTCTTTTCTTGATCACTTTCTGAGCATGTTTTCTCTTACCCTTGATCCTTTTAGTATTACATCTTCTTTTTGTTTTCTTCATGATCTTTTGTCTTGTTTGAAATTTTACATTTCTGTCACAATTTTCTACTCGTTTAAAGTCACAAATACTAGTTTTCTGTTTCACCTTTATGTTTTTCTCCATAGATTTGCTACTTCCATCAACTTCATTTATCTGATTAATTTTAATTTTGATTCTTCTACTTTTCAGTTGCACTTTTTCTTTGCTATTTTCCTTTCCTATATTTCTAACTTTTGCATTTCTATTACATTTTTCACTCCCACAAACTTCTTTTCTCACTCCGATTTTCTGAACATTTTTTCTTTGTTCTTCTCCTAGTTCACCAATTTTTACTGCCACCTTATTTCTAGTTTCTGCTTCTATGTGTCCATATCTTCCTTCAACTCCTCTTGCTTCAGTTAACAAACGTTTTTGTAGGCAATTTTCACTCACAGATTTGTACGTTTTTGTAGGCAATTTTCACTCACAGATTTGTCATCTGATAAGGTCACAGAAATCGTGTCCTTCTCTCTTTCGTCCTTCACCACACTATCTTCGGTGACATAACTCTTTCCATCAGTATCCACATTATACACCTCATTCCTAATTCCAGTTTTCTTCATATCTTCACCCTGTCCTTCTATATAAATTGGGTTTAGTTTATTAGTCTTTATGTTTAAGTATTTTTCGGCTTCCACTTCCAAGTAACCTTCACTTCCTCTAATTTTTCTTACTTCAAACAACTCTTCCTCCTGTAACTCTTTGTTACTCACCAATCTAACGTCTGAAAAAGGGACAGACACCAAATCCTTTTCTGTCACCTCCTCTTTTACTCCATTCCAAACACCACAGAGGGTCGATAAATACATAAATTCGTCAACACACGGTGTATACCTTTTGTCATTTGTCGAATCTTGTCTCTCACTCACGAAAGCACTGGATTCCTTTCTTGTTGGGGTTCGAACTAGGGTGTTGTCCCATCCATCTCTAAACTTCCCTGTAACACATGCACTTTTATATGATGGACATACCCTGAAGGTATGTCCTAAATCATTACAGTAAAAACAATTCTTTGGCCGATCTCCGAACTCACTATTACCTTTAACTTTCTGAAACTGAGACTTAGATTCTTTTATATTCCTTTCACTTGATAAGACCTTGCTATTAGCCTCTTCATCTAGAATAACTCGTCTAGCTACAGTTACGCTCCAATCATTTTTATCAATTAAAGTCAATCGATCTAGTGCACTCTTATATTCTTTGGGTAGACTTCTCATTAACAAGATAGCTTGTTGAGGATCTGTAAAGTTTCCCCCTGCCAAATCATTTTCTGCAAATAATACTTGTAAGTCAATACAGTGTTTCTCCATACTACCTCCTACATACTTGTGTTCAACTATTTTGGTAACACTAGTAAGCCAATGATATAAAGACGTCTTTGCATACATACATTCTAAACTCTTCCATAATTCAGCTGCCTTTTTAAAACTTAGGTATGACATTACCAAATCCTCAGTCAAGGAGTTCTTGATAACCCTTAGACACTCATGATTTTTCCTTTTCCATTCATTTGATGTTTCGGCCAAGGTACCGTCCACCACATCCATTAGGTCCATCATCTCGAAGTAGCTCTCGAGCGCACACTTCCAGTAGTGATATTTTGATCCATCAAATATAGGTAGCCATGGGTGTGGGCCCATAGCCTGTTGTCCATAGCTTATTTCAGCCATGGATTACTCACGGAAACACCCACAGACTACCTCAAAAACAGCTGTGTTTCAGATGACACAGATTACTCCAAAATAAACAAAATGATCTCAAACTTCACTTATATGCAGTATACCATATACACTGTAAACTCCCAAAGCTACAGCCAAATCCACCAAGGTATCTAGAAGATATAAGCTCTAGAGTTTCCCAAAAATAGCTGACAGCTTCACAAACTAACCACTTAGACTGTTCACAGAATCTTACAGAGATACTAGAATACAATGAAACTTCATACACATATAGATTCTATATCATAGAACAACTCCACAGAGTTTCACATGAAAGCACCAATCAGAGTGATCACACCAATAGGTCAAAGATGCAGAAAACAATATGCCATTACTTTGATTAACTTGACTGCGATACATAAAATAATCTAAGTCCTGCAAGTTATACTCAGAGTACGGATGCATACAAGCCGTACTGTATCTACTCTAATAACCTAACTAGTCAAAAGGAAAAACCTCTGTTGTACAGAATGTTTACATCGTACTCTTCGTATGTCAGAAACTAAGCTACCACTAAGCAACCACTAAGCTACCACTATCCTTTAATCATCATTACTTGAAATCTATCCTATTCATATTATCCGTAGTTGCGCTGGCTGCGCTTTCCGTACGGATCATAAAAATAGCCGCAACTGCGTTGACTTAACTGCGTCGCGCCTGCTCCGTACCGGCGGCGCCTATTTCAACATTCCGTTTATTTTACATCGGATCGCTTCGCGATCCGCCGTCCATTTGTCATTGCTTGTTCAAACCACTCAATGAGTCTTTTACGTAACTTTAATTATCAATCCGTTCGCTCCCCCAATCCGTGAATCTATTCAAACCTCCATATTAAATCTAATTAGCAGTTACGCACGAAACTGACTTTTCCAAACAACAGCGATAGCACTAGACGCTTCGACTTTTACGTTTGGGAATCCAAACTTCAAGCCAAAGTGAACAGTAGGATACTACACATTATAGGGTCTACATGAGTATCACGACAATTTGGCTTAATATCTTTTTTTGGCGTTAAAAACCCACGTGTTATGAAAGAATAAATCATTATCGGCAAGATTCGCGTGACGAATCATAACTCGATTACACACGTCGACGCTTGGTTGACTTTCTGACGCGCCATATAGTTAATAATCTAAAACGATTACTGAAAAAACAAGGTTGTTTACACTTGCCGCGATTTGTTGAATTTTGTGGTTTTCATTATATATATTTATTAGATGTTAACTTTTGTTGCGTGTTTCGACTTAGTCCGTTGTTTCATGTCTTCGTGTCCGCATTGACGGCGTCGTATGCGGTTTCCAAAGAATTCATTAATTTTCGTTGTCGCCCTTTTGGACATTTCATCGTTTTAGCTGTCGTTTAAGTTGTTGCCGTGTAGAGCACGCCATTTCGGGTGCGCATACGAACAGAGAATCGACGTATTTAAATTTTTTCCGCGTGGCGACCAAAGGTCTATAATATTGTATATAGATTACCAATACCTGCCATCTTTTTTATTTTTCCTTTTGAATTTGATCCTGTTCCTCGTCTATTATTAATTTTCTTTAAACTGAGTGAATTGTCACTCTTTCCATTCATTAACAAAGGCTTAAAATGTTCAATTAGTGGTTTTTCACATTTTAAATTATTTATAGTGGTTTGTGTGATGTTTATCTTATGTTTATTTATTTTTTTAATTTTTGTTTTTTTTTTTTTATTTTAAATAAATTCTAATTTTTTTTTTTTTTTTCTTTTTTTTTCATTTTTTAAAATTATTTTGTATTTTTTTTTTATTTGTTTTTTAATTTTTTTTTTTTTTTTTATTCAAGTGTAAGTGTTGTTTTTTTCGAATTTTGAGAGTTATATTTTAGGTAAGCTTACTATGGCAGAATTCCTTTTATCCGATTACATGTTAAAAGGGATAGGAATTGTTTGTTTCGTGCACTCTCCCTATTATTGGTTGGTTGTGAGTCTAAATAATGTTTTGTAAAAAGTGTATTAGTTATTTATTTTGTCATTGGGATGAGCATGCTATTCTTGTTAGTTATGGACATGGAGTTCAATTTATACACTTTAATCATTATCAAACGTGTATGTCTGTTGATAAAGTTGGGGCAGTTGTGGTGAAGTTCGTGTTGCTGCAATAATTTTTGATACTGTTATTCATATTTGGAATGCAATGCTAATTTTTCTAGAGCATTGTCTACTCCTAATGAAATATGAGATGATGATGGTCTTTTTGTATATTTCATTGGTGTTCATTATAATGTTTTAATAGGTACTGTTCCATCTAACTTCAATAGACAAGTCGATCAACTATGTGTATCTGAATGTGAAAGAGCAATGGACAGAGATAATATGTATATGCTGTCTAATAATGGATGTATTAAAAATGTTCACAGTAATGATTGTTTTTGAAATGATGGTAAAGATAATTATAATTGTGATAAAGTTGTAATTTGTAATAGTGATAGTGTTGATACACGTGTAAATGAAAGTGTAGATAAAAAAAGGGAAAAACCTACAAAACAAACAAATAATATAAGTGGTAATTTTGGATGTAAATAATGTTAAAAAGTAGTGTATTTGAAATGGAAAAAGAATGTAAATATTGGCAAGTCTTTATTGGTTTCCGGTATTAAATGACACTGAGTTTAGGTTAAAATACATTGGGAGAAAAAAATATTGATAAGTTAGGTACTTATTAAATATTCAAACTTTAGCATATGATTATGGTCTATTTGTTATGGGTTTACATGTATCAAAAAATTAATAATGTTAACCTATGTTCTGCATCTGATTTTGATTGTTTTTTTGGGAAGGAGATAGTTTTTCATTCTTTATTTTCATTTGGTCTTGTTAGGCTGAAATATACGAATGGTTTTGTATGGTTTAGTTGTTTTAGTTACTTAGGTATTTGGTTTTTTGAGCAACATATACAAAATCTTAACTATGGTTTTTCATTTTATATAGATTGAAAGCAACGACTCAACTTAATCTGACAAAAAATCAAGGACTTAAAACGAGTTCAATTTAAACAAGCATCGATATAATTAGAGTATT
Organism: Zygnema cylindricum; assembly: GCA_037447655.1. Taxonomy (NCBI): domain Eukaryota; kingdom Viridiplantae; phylum Streptophyta; class Zygnematophyceae; order Zygnematales; family Zygnemataceae; genus Zygnema; species Zygnema cylindricum. The sequence goes on along the minus strand of JBBHKE010000728.1, from coordinate 4,424 downwards.
ATCGTTTTTTAGAATAAAGATAACAAACTTTTTTTCTATTTTTTTATATGTATATATAGTTTTTTAAATATATATTTTATATTCATATATATATATAAATATATATTATTTTTTTCAAAGATACGTGTGTAGGGGTTTAGGAGGCATGATTAACACATTATCATTACGTGATTAAAGGTTTATAGGGGTTTGATTAATACCCAATTTAGGGTTCTATAATTATTTTTTTAGTCATTAAAATTATTTAGACTATTAGAAACAAAGTATTTGTCATGTTTTTCCACATAAACAAAAATAACAGTAATACTTGCTTACTTGCAAGTAACATCATAAAAAAAACAAAGTAATTAAAGTATCACCGAAACAAAGTAGTCAAAATATTTGTGTTGTATTTAAAAAAAAATATATACCCATGTTTGTAATGTTGGTTTGTGTTGTATTTAAAATATATATGTAAACCAATGCTTGTAATGTTGGTTAGCCTTTGAGCTGATAATGATGTTCAACAACTTTCTTAGTTTTTAGATTAAGTTGGTTGATTGAAAAAACAAAAAAAAAAATGTTAAAGTAACAATGTAATCTAACAAACAAATGTTATGAATGAAAACAAGTGTTTGTAATGTTGGTCAGCCTCCGGGCTGATAATGATGTTCATGCAACCTTATAAGTCTTAAAACTAAGTTGGTGATTGTAATGTTATCAGCCGTTGAGCTGATAATGATGTTTATCAACCATCTGGGTCTTCGACTAAGTAGCTTGATCGAAAACAAAAAAAAGATACTTAAAGTAATCAACATATTCTAACTATTAAAAAATATAAAAGGAAATATTTGTTTGTAGTGTTAGTCAGCCATCGAGCTGATAATAATGTTGTTCCAACCTTATGGGTCTTTAGACTAAGTTGGTTGAATCCTAGTTAAGTTTGATGTTTTTTCTTTTTTTTCTATTTTTTTTTTGTTATGTTTACATTTGTTTCTTTCGTTTTTGTTATGTGATCAAGGTTGTATTGTGGTTGTTTATTTTGTTTGTCTTTTTTTTGTTTTCTTCTTTTGTAATACTATGTATTGATAAAAAAACATAAGAACTATGCATGCAACACCTTAATATAAAATAAACAAAAACCATTAGTATTTTGTTTAAACGAATAATGATTGAATAATGCTAATGGTTTAATGTGTATTCTACGTTTTACATTAAAGTATTTTATAGTGCAATTTATATTCAGTCCATTCATTCATATCGTTCATTAGATTGAGATCGAACGCTCAAATAAATGTGAAACTTTTACGCTTAATCAAGCCCCCTACATGAACGAAATGTGAATTAAACCATTCACTTGACTTCGTCATCTTCTTCTACATACATGAACCTTTCCGCCATAGATTTTTATAGTAAATAATTAATAAACCCCGCAACATATGAGTATTTAGCATAAAAAATTGTTTTTTTCGTGAAATATATTTATTAAATGTTAACTTCTGTTGCGTGATACGATTTAGTCTGTCGTTTCATTTATTCGTGTCATTTCAATGGACGATTCTGCCCCCATATGGTTTTCATCATATATTTATTATGTTTCAATTGACTATTGACTATCATTGACAAAGTGTCGTTCCAACTATATTTATTAGCGGAATTGTACGGTGTAATTTCAGTTCATGCCTCGTTTGTTTATGTCGTTTAAATTTATTTCCGCGTTAGAAATTCTATTATTATTTTGCATTTGGATCATACATTGTATACAATGATTTATATTTGCCGTTGGATTGAAATTTAACAGTCGCGATGTTTAATAGCGTCGGTCGTTATTTGAAACGTTGATCATTTCTCCTTTTTTCGTAAGTTTGCCTTAGCCGTTACGTTTTCAAACCAATCGTTATCGATTTCGGGTACAATATGGTACAATACCATGTACAATGAGATAGTACAGTGCTTACTATGTACGAACATCGTTTGTGACGCCAACACTAAAACTACGCTACACCGTCGATCGTATTTAGCGTGTATGTTTTTTTTGCCGCTTAAAACATCTTTTCTCCGTACACATTTGTCCAATTCTCAATTTACGACCGCCATTCGTAAACTGAGAATACAACCTTTCAATCTCAACCGTCAGATCCACAATCCGATATGTATCTACGGAGAAAAGATGTTTTAAGAGACAAAAAACACATACACGCTAAATACGATCGACGGTGTAGTGTACGGATATTGAAAACACGACAACGTGGCGTGAAGTGACGTGATCGCACGCGCTAAAATTTAAAGTACGATACTGTACGTTACTTTACGAGTATTGATAACACGACACATTGTACGTCACGCCAACACTAAAATTACGGTAGTGTACGGATATTCATAACACGACAACGTGGCGTGATGTGACGGGATCGCACGCGCAAAAATTAAAAGTATAATACTGCACGTTACTCTACCGATATTAACAACATGACTTTTTGACATGACGTCCAATTTGTCTGGCAGTTTATCATACCATTACAACCACGCGAAATACATCAAATACGATTGTTCCACATGTCTATTTTCATTACATCAAAATTGGAACATGACAATGCCAATCAAAACTCAAATCACTCATCGGCTCACGAACTTACACAAAAAGAATCGACGATCAATTATGGTAGTCACCAGAGACGCCACACAGAACTTAAAACACTCAACGATTCAAGATCTTACACAAAAAAATCGACGATCATTTATCGTTGTCACCAGAGGCGAATGCGACTAGAATGCTTTTCCCTTTTAGAAATAGGGCAAAACAAAAATCACTCTGATCTTTTGGTGAACACAAAGGTATATTATGTACGGTACAACGTGAATCGCCACTAGCCTAAAAAAAACTACGTGTAAGCAAACCAAGTATTATATGCGCCATTATGGGCTCAATGACCTAAAGGCAATAAGACATTAAATTAATAACATACACAACACTATTTTTACGGCACATTCTTAGCCGCTTGTAGTGTGCGTTCACATAGACTACGTTTTGAACATGTAAGAACAGGTTCGCGGGATTGCCCGTAGTCATTATTAGAATAAATAAAATCTGTGCGCTGTTCTAACGCTGACGCCTCTTCACTTTCCCCTCTCGAAGCCGTTATCTGACACTTTTCATGTACAGAATGTCGAGCAGCTCACGACGAATTTGTAACTCCGTACAGTACACTATGCAAATGCCTCTTGATTTAGAGTAATGGGCGCTACACCGCCAATCGCTATTAGCGTATTGAACGCTAATTCGATCTCACTTTTTTTTTCCCAATTCTTAAATAGCATAATATATTCAATTTCTTCCTTTACGCCATAGTTCAAAAGTAGGTTTTTTTATGGTAGGCCTTTGGTAGGCGCACAAAACTTTGCACAAAACTCGCGCAACGTAGGGATACTGTATGTGTGTGCGTCGTGCACACTCCTGTACGAACGTATGAATATGACGTAAGATCAAAGTACACCGCACGCCGCCAGACCGATTTTTTTAGCGAACTGACACGGCGTAGGATGACATTCCGTGGGAAAAAAAACCGGGACAATTCTCAAATGGCATAGTTTATTCTATATTTTTCATTACTCTAATTCGGGCTATTTTCCAAGTACCGTAAAAAATGAAAGTATCTTAAATAGAGTGGTGTAAGGTCAGTGTCAGACCGTACATAAATGTACTTTTTAAAGTTAAATAATACAATAAGTTAGTTTTAGTAACCGCGGACGCATGAGAATGTGCGTTCGAAAAAGGGAAAAAAACCATGTCGTAAAAAATCCTGTTAACACATATTCGTATGACAGCCGCGTTTCGACCGTGTGAAAGCCAACGGGGTTGGTCCGTAGGTTTTGGTAATTTTTTTGGTAGTGTGGCAATTTTTTTTTTTATCGTCCAATACTGTCTGGTTGGTCAATTTGAGGCTTTATTTAGTGTGGCCCTAAAAATTGCAGACGCTAATATGACAGATTGTCTTTTCGTAAGTTGTGTTATGGGCTTTTCATGTGATCTTCTTAAATCGCCTACTTTGATCAACGACCGTCCGATCGCTCAAATCTGACGGTTTAAATAAACAGTCCCTCAAAACTCACAGAAATATTTTTTTGTGTCTGTTTTTTTTTCAAAATTTAGACATGTCGTTTAATTATCTATCGATCGATGTGCAACTCAACCATGTTCGTATTTTATTTCATTTTGCGGCCAATACAATATGGGTCTTAAGGGCATATTGTATGTTTTGCGTACAATAGGCATATTGTATGGGCGTACGAACACCTACTTTTGAACTATGGTGAACGCCATTTAGGGATTTTTGTTCAATTAGCGTAAAATTGAAAGTGCGTTGTCATTTAAATAGTATGGTGTACGGTAAGTGTCAGACCGTACAAAATCGCATCTTTTTAAGCGAGAAAGTATCATTAATGAG
>JBBHKE010000726.1:126791-176479 GCA_037447655.1 Zygnema cylindricum | reverse complement strand
TTCTTAAAAAAAACCATACAAACATACGAAATGTAAAAAACCCTATGAAGTCAATGAATATTGGAATCCATTAATTGTCTACATTAATCTGGCGCAAGTTTAACCGCCTTTCCCACTATGTAATTAAACTACCATTCCCAAACTAATATATGAAAACAAAAAAACAATAAGCAATTATGGAATATCTTTAATACTCATTGCCGCTCATCCCTCCCGCATTGAAAATGCTATCTTGTTGACTGTGTGCATCTTCGATATTTTGGAGGAATTCCCTTGCCCTCGGGCAAGGAGGTTCCACAACTTCGCCTTCAAAGTGGTTGCGATATTTGCTGATTATGCCTCGCAATTGTTGTGTGAGCATGTCTTCATCCCATTTTTCGTTGCGTAGAGACAAGCCACATTGAATCATTGCTTTCCTCGCATAAGTCATACCGTTTTTGTCTCTCATCGCATTGACCTCTCGGATTGAGTCCCTTGCCAATTTAAAAAAAAATAGCTTTATCGGGTCCACCCAATTTACCGCACCATCCACGACTAGAAGGTTTAGCCCATTTACCGTTCTCAATTCCTTTCGCCTTCCAACTGTCCCAAATGCGACCCCACACGTCCTTGATTTTGGAAATCACGAAAGAGTCGGATGTTTGAACAAGATGCTTTAAATTAGGTGGAAAATAGTGTAACACGGTGTTTTTGGCCTCTAGAACTCGCTCGAACTCGTCGGACGTGTTATGACCTCCGTAGTTGTCCAGAAATAGAATTTTTTGACATCCATCTTGATCCCTTTGGTAAGACCTTGCCTCTTCGACCCATTATGGGAACACCGTTTTATCATTCCACCCCTTCGGACCGGTCCGGTAACAAACGCTTGCACAGATATATAATACCCAAAAAAGGAAAAAAAATAATATTTTGTATTGTTTGCTTCCATTTGCAATAGAGGTTAAGCAAGCTACGTGAACCATAAGGTAGCTTATAATAGGTGTAATTGTTTGAGATAACATAAGTTAGAAAATTAAAGATCCTAAATTTTATTATTTTGTAATAGGATAAGGGGGGATGAGGTATAAGAGGACAAGGTAGAGAAATATAGATTAGAAATTGAAACAAAAAAACATGGATGGAGAGAAATAGAGAAACATTCATCAAAGACTAAAAGACATAAAAAATGAAATTGAAAACATTAAATGAGAAAGATAAAACACACCCGGGACGTTGTCCGGTACACCTTGTATCAGGTAATTTCTACCACGATTTGCAAAATTTATCATCATGTTCTCGATACAAGCATTCACCCCTCCACTTATTCGCACCATAAGAGTCATGGATTCACCTCCTCCGGCGACGTCGGCGTGTTTCACCACATCATCCCCTCGAAACCCCAAAGTCTTTCCATTATCGGTGTTGACGATTATGTGAGTTTCATCCATGTTTTCCATGAGGTCTTCGTTGAAAATTCCTGGTATACATGCGCCGCCAAACCGAAACAAGCTTTGTTATTTTAGTATATGTCGTCAATTAGGGAATACAACGAAAATAAAACACAATTAAAAAAATAAAGATCTTTATACGTTATACGTAATGGAAAGAGACTCACCGAATTCAAGCCCCCACTTCAGAACGCCCATGTGGAAGGCTACGGTACGCTTAATGTATTCCTCTTTCTCAGGACTACATTGTAGTTTCCCCTTTTGCGCACGCACAACGATGTTGTGCTTCTCTTGACACCTTTGCACGCACCTTTTATTGATGATTCGATGTATTTCGGACCAGTTATTGTTGAACCATTCCGGGTTGTACTCCTTCCTCCTTTCTCTTATTATGTCCCTAGCGACGTCCCTAAGAATTGAGGTGGACATCTTCATACCCGCTTTCTTAAAACGTTCAAAATCCGAAAGCAACTCCTCGTGTATAACTGTCACCCAAGCAACTTCCTTCCTTCATCGTTCCGGCAAAGCCTTGGTAACCGCCACCGATCTTGTCCCAAAACTACAAGTAGAGAACGTCCGGTTTGTCTCTCGTATTTCGTCAAGCGTTGACCTCCTCTCTACCCACCATCGCTTGGCCTTTTGGTACCCTATAAATAATAAACAATGTCAAAAGAATTAATGAGTTTCTTTAATGGAAAGTCGTATAACAGATTGGAACGACTCTAAAAAGTAACGACAACATTCAGCGACGAAAAATTGTTGTCGCAGATTCAGCGACGACAGAAACTCGTTGTTATATCTGCAAAGTTTTTTTTTTTATAAGCACCGTTGATACGTAGTCAGCTGCCGACCACCGATGAGAAATCCTCACTTCATCGACGACCCGGTGACGACCCTGTCTTGTCGTTAAGCCGGGAAAGAGGATTATCAAACACAATGCCGACATCCGCATTATCGAATGTATGACTTAAAGTCGATTTTACATGCATTCAGTGGAAAAAGAGGAGATAAATATGAAATTCACACTTGTATGATAAAAAAAAAAAACAGTGTGGCATCCAATGTAGGCTGAGGGCTAAATCAGGATACTTCTCCTTCGAATGAAGGCCACAAAATTTACCCTCGTCTTCTCCTATCAACGTCGCCTAATGCCAGCAAGCTCTTGAGTTAGATTATTAATTAAGCGGCGAACTGTTATCATCGCTATTTCTTGAGCCTCCAAACGAACATTGAGATTTTGAACTTTATTCCTCAATCGTTCTACTTCCGGTGGTGGAGGGGGCTCATCAACATGTGGGACCCTCAAAATTTCCCAAAGTTATGTACGCCTCACTTGTACATTTTGTAAGCGTTGTAAAACCGCACTTCAAGCATCTAAAAATTCGTTTAGCTCCGGAGAACGAATCGCACGACGCAAAATGGTAAATAACCGTGGGTCGCGAAAGTGATAACGTCGGATTAACTCCAGGACATTTATTTCGAATCCAATCGGTCGACGTACAATCCATGCGAAACGTTCATCATTAGGATGAAAATGCTTAATCTATGGGAAATTTGACGCATGGTTGTATGATGCGATGTACAGCCATGTTGAGTGGGCGGGGACATCCGGAGGGATGTCGAGAATTTCCAGGACGGGGTTCAACCACCGATCAATAGGCCGAGCCTCCCCATAACGCCAATAGTCTTGCCAATCCTCGACCGAGATGTAATGGGCAGCTGTCGGTCGGAAGCCATCCATGGCCTCATCTCTGACTGGAGGCGGGAAAAACCAATCGGGTTCTTCCTCTCGAATAACCACATCACGATCGGTCGGAATTTGAGGTCTTTGTACCGCCACGAGAGCACTATCACGATTCGGTGATGGTGGAAAAGCGACATCCTCGTCCTTGTCTCCATATTCTTCTTATATGCGTCTCTCCGAGCTTTCCGAATATTGCCAGTCCAAGGTTGAGGGATCGTCGTCGTATTTTGTCACCGGAATGTCCGACAATTCGGTTTCTTCCCAGTAATTGCTCCCTTTCCGTAGGCTCTTCCCCTTCCACTATAGGCTCGTCTGACGCGGTTGCGAAGGGTTCGTATTCTTTGTCTACTTCCTTACCCCCTTCTACTTCGTAGACACCTTTTTCGTCCGTTCTAATCCCTTCATCCAATAACTCCCTCTCCGGCTCACTTCCCCTTTCTACCCTCTCTGTACGCGTCCCTTCCCTCACCACCGCCTGTGTATCCTCCTTCTCATCTATTTCAGCAGCCGATTCCTCCCCCTCCCTCAAAACCAACTCCATTCCATCCCTTTCCGTACCACCCGTTTTCCGGTTCCACCGTATTCCCCAACACTCCTCTGGTTGCATCCCTTTCTCTCTCTAAGTTCTCCTCTATAGGTATATGATCCCCCATCTCAACCACCGATGGTAGTGGACGATATCGCCGCCGAATGCAGAGCGAAGTCGCTTAAATGGTCGTCGGCTGCCCTCCTTTGAAAAACAAATATTGGTTTACAAGAAAATAAAAAAAACACAGTCGACGGAGACAAAAAAACCCTAAAACACACACTTTTACTCTGGCCTTTACTCAACTTGTCAAATTGTAAATGTAGTCCAGTGTTCAACTTTGGAAAATTAAATCGTTGGTCCTATAATTTATAACCCTCTCATTCAAGCGACGATACAATGTCGTCGAGCCTTCGACTGTATTCGAGTTTCCCGATAGTGAATCGACGATATAGCGTCGTCGTCCGCGAATCACATTCAAAAATACCAACGTTAAATTGTTTGGACTGATGTCGTCGGTGGTTTAGTCGAAACGACGAACCAATGTTGTCTGTCATTCGCACTTTCGACCTAACGAGCTATCCTCATCTTTTAATGATTTTGTCTTACTCATCATTGAAGCGACGACATGATGTCGTCGCATACACCGCGGCAAAGACACGTCATCGCTAGTACGCTGTCGCCATAAAGAAATCGCAAGACACTTGGAAAATATTACTAAAAAATAACAAATCAATGCATAGTAGTCGACGACATAGAAAAACACGCACTAATGGAGAGTTAGCGAGAAGTCTCTGTGTAGTTTGAGAGAGAAATGCGAGGTTCCAAAATAACATTGTACAAATAATTTAGGAGCACAACAAAATGAAAATATTACTACGCTTTGTGAATGATAATAAAAACAAAAAGGGAAGTAGGAAACGGAATCATTCAATAAATGGGAGAACGTTTGGTTGAAATGGTATATTCGTACCGTACAGTCTGGTAAAATGCTCGTGAAACTTCCTTATGGTCCTTGGAATGAGTTCAGCTAAGCCGTTACTTTCACAGTCCTTCAACATCCAGTTTATTGCTCGCATCCGAGTTGCCTTAGTCAACACATGTTGAACTTTACCGTGGGAGACACGTCTTCTAGTATTCGCCAAGGACGGAAAAAATCCTTCCACAATGGCCGCCGGGTCTACAGAGGTATCGATTTCCGCCTCACGCTCTTCCTCGTTTGGAAATGCGTTTTCCTCATCGTTCCTCTCATTTTTCTCATCTTGTTCAACCTGAACGTTATGGGGATTGTAGTTGTTATTGGCAGGGTTGGCGCCCCAAATTCTATTAAGGGTCCACATACTTTCAAACACTTAATATCACTTAAAATTAAAAAATAGGAGCAGCCAAAAAGGAAGAAAGTGGCAACCCAAACAAATGAGGAAGAAGTAGCGATAGTGTCTTTGCCATTATCACAAATACATATATATAATACACGAGCTGCAAGTGAAAGTGAATTTGCGGTGTAATAATGGTGGGATTTGGCATTTTCGATTTTTTGTTCAAATTTCAAATTTTGAACTTTAACATGTCTTTGAATTTAAAAATATATCAAACCGCGGGAATATAAGCGGGATCATGTAAAAGTTTTTCAAATTGCTAAAATATTTCAAAACTTACGCCGTCGATATAATGTTGATAGCGCTCTGGAAACTCCTCTAGCTAACATGTTGTACGTCAAAAAGATGATGGGAAAAAAGGAGGCTTCGTAACCCTCGCAATCGGTTGTTCTAACGTGATTTGTGAAACGCGACCAACTTTAGGAATGCGTGGATGGTAAACTGCCACGTGTTTTCGGCAATAGCCAATGATAATTTTACGATAGCTCCTGATCAGCTTTTGTCGCTCAATTCTCGCTTATTAGAATTAGCATGTATCCTAACAAGTGGTTTTTTTTCGTTTTACGTTCAATTAGAATTAATAGTGATACTAAAAAAAAGATTGTTTGACATTTGATCTAAGTCAACGCATCCTTATTAGACTTATGTCCTAATATTACAATGCATTAATTGTAATAAAGCATCCCATGAGGCACCTTATTAAAGTTAAGGGTCCTTGTTTAACGTCACACAACGTTCGTTCACCCCGCGAACGACAAGGGAATTAAATTCAATCTCAGAGTTCAATGTACGTTATGTGAAACAAAACGTAAACGTACAATACTTTCCGTTATAGTTTCGTTGATTGTACAACACTTATTTGAACTGAATACACATACAAATTGTACTATTACGTTGCATTATAACGTAACTGCGCTTAACAACCGGATTCATGGAATCGAGTGTATGACGTGACAATGTACAGTTCGCCCTATGTTGTCCACGCACTTTTTTTACTGGTATCAATTCAACGCGTGCGAATCATTCGCTTATTAAAATCATGAATGAACTTAAATGAAAGTACATAAATCTGTACGTTTCGACGGTTTTTATTCGCACCTATTTTAGTGTAAAATTATGAACGACGTTATTATTGTATATCCGCAAACCCAAAACAAAATTATGGATATTTACAATAGAAGGACTCGACGTCGTACGGATTGTCGTAATTTGTACTTCCACCTATTATAACGTATATGTAATGACGGCGGACTCTGTATACCTAAATCGGCGTTATGGAGAAATTACAATAAAACATTTTTTTGAAAATGGGAGTGATACACAATTTAGCGTAAATGACACTAATTCTTTATTCACACTAATAATTTCTATACGCTAATAAAGATTCACGGTGTAATGTCATTGATAATGTGGCCATTATTTCATAAACCTACGGAATCAACGCGTTCTGTCAGTCATGTTGCCTTGGCATGTATGCTATCCATGTTACTGTACAGTACACTCGCTATTAGCGTATTGAACGCTAATTTGGATGCCTCAAATATTAAAAAAAAAACAAAAATAGCATGGATAATTCTATTTTTTCCTTTACGCCATTTAGGGTTTTGTTTCAATTAGCGTAACAAACGAAAGTTCACAGCGATTTAAATATTGTGGTATACGGTCAATGTCAGACCGTACACAATTGTACCTTTCTATGTGAAAAAATACACAAAATAATTTAACATAGGCGCGCGCGCATGTGAATGTGCACTGGAAGAAAGTGAAATTTTTAACTGACATAAAATAGTCTAACATGTATGAACGGTTAAATTACGCGACGGCTTAACATGTCAAAGATTTTGTACGGATACCTAAATTAGTGCAAGCATGTTTGCATCGCATATTTAATTTTTTGAAAACCCAGCTTAGTATAAGTAAAGAATTAGAATGTATATTTTTAATTTTTTCAAAATTTCCAAATTCCCAATTAGCGTTAATAAAGGTAATTATTATTGTACGCTAAAAAATATTCGACGCTATAGCCATTCGCAGTGTACTATACTGTAATGTACATTACTAAACCTTGCGTTTTTCGGGCTCTTTGAACCTCCGAGGTCCGTTTCGCGCATTGTGAGAGATCCACGTCGCCCCCCCTTCGCTTTTCGAGTAACGACGCCTCGCACCGCGAGGCGCATCGCCAATTGCGAACGCAACGCTACACTGTGAAAACCAAAACCATTTACACAAGGAAACGCGGCACGAAACATTCTTCTGCCCGTTTTTTTTTTTGAAATTTGAAATTTGAAATTATTAAACAGTGGTTAGTTTCAACATCGAAAACATCAACTATTGAAACCACACCGGGGAAACATGTAAGGAACACTCCCCTCAGGGTAACCTTCCATTAGGCGTTCCCAGTAATAGTACGAACACGTTTACTGGCAGTAATATTTGTAACACCCTTCCATCAGGTCGTGCTAGTGAATGAGGTGTTAGATTGCGATTGGTACCACGTAGGACCTGTTGAGCCGCCTGGGAATAATCATCATTTCCAAAAGGACAAAATCGCAGCTACGTATGTGTACGGGCGGACGCCGATTAAAATATCTAGTAGCGTCACGCTAATGTACAATCTGAACGTTCTTACGGTTGTTGTGGTATCAACGGCCGCGAAAACCGTTGCAAAATTAAAGTTTGTACAAATGTCCAAGAATGTACCATTTGTACGTGAATCGTTGTATCGCACATATATGAAGGAGACGTCACACGATGTCTTACAACCAAGTTTTTTTTGTGGTCGAACAGGCTGGCTATACAACCAAGATTTTTTTGTCGTCGAACAGGCTGGCTTTGATGTCACCGGTACACTCCATTTGCCACATGTAAGTTTATTGCTTCACCTCTGTCGTGGATCGACTCTGACTTTACAAGTGGATCAAAACACGATTCCAGTAATCACAAACTCTCCTCCGAAGGCAGTCGGAGAAGACTAGCTATGTACTGGAAACAAGAAGCGTTTGTGTCGAAAATTGAAAATCGGACGGTGGTAATTTTCTCCAAGAAGTCTGGAGAATCTCAACGAATTTTTGGTAAACATCTTTTGTAAAAAAAAAAAAAAAAACAGTACGGTCTAGTACGGAAGGGTACTTTCTCCAGTAAACAACCCCACTTTTCGCCTGATGGAAGGTTACCCTTACTGTACTGTTTGTTTCCTTGGATCCAGGTAACAAGGAAAGATCCCGACACTAGAAAGTCTAAAACTTATGTAGAAACTTCGATCAAAGAAAAAAGTCATTTACATGGAAAGCCTCTATTATCTGTAGCGCATCTACGGGAGTGAATCGTTGCAGTCTTGCCCATGAAGCGAGCGTCACATCACAGGAGAACCCGACAGCCGACGTGGAACGGTTTTACAAATTTTCGCTCCACAAGGTCGCACGTGAAGACTGGCGACAAAACTCGACGACCAATTCCAAAAGTTCCAAACCCTAATCCAGTCTCACACAAGAAACTCGCCACGTGGCTCATCTACAGCACTGCTACGTGGCGTTTTCGCAGCTATGGTGCCTTGGACCGCAGTCGCCACGATCGTACTTCTTTTTCCTCTCGTAAATTCTGTACGGGAGATTAAAATGGCTCCAGAAAACAGTAAGTTACCACCTCCTTTTCGCCTCTTTCCTTCCCTCATGGCGGTCGCCACGGTGGCAGCCAATCAACTCACACGTGGGAAATACTCTCATTCCCATTGGCTCCTTTGAATTCCATTTCACTGCAGCAGATCATTCCCACTTGTGTAAAATCACTCTTACAGGCTCCATTGGTTCCCATGTCAGTCGCTATTTTCGCAAGTGTCTCTAAACTCACTCACATTGGCCCGTTTGGATCCCGTGTCCCAGTCACATAGGATCCGAACGTGCGTAATAACACTCACATTGGCTCGTGCGGTTCCCATTGCTGCCGCAAAGGCGGCGTGAAGGCGGTTGCTGCAGCGGTGAGTGCACAGACGATGTATGACTTTCCGAGGATTGAATGCGGTTACTATTATACTCCTTTTGACTGCGACAGTTTTGGCCGCGTGACCCATGTGTGAGTTGCTGCGTGCACACATTATGGGGAGGGTGGAATGGACAAAGGGATTTGGAAGGAGGGAGAGGGGGAAAAAAGGGAAAAGGGGAAAAGAGGGATAGGGGGAAATGAGGGAAAGGGAGGGGAAAGAAAAAAAGGGCTTGGTTGGGATGGAGGGAGGGAGGGAGAGGGTAGATGTGTACTGATAGCTGGGGCAGAATGAGAGAAGCGAGGGAGTAGACGACGTTGGGGAAGAAGGGTTGGAGGGGTAGGGCAGACAGAGAGGCGCAGGGAGAATTCTGCTTCTCCCGTGTCCGCGCTTTTTCTTCTTCTCATGATCCTCATCCTCTGACTTTTTCTTTTACTGGTCTTTCTTATTATCTTCGTTCTTCTTCTCCTCTTCTTCTCCACCTACACCCCCTTCTTACTATTCTTATCGAAACCAGATGAAGGGCCATGGAGGAAAGGGTGGGAGGGAAGAATAGGAAAAGAGCCGTAGGAGTAAAATGGTGAAGGACAGAATGCGAGGGACGGTGGGCGAGGTAGGGGAGTTGAGAAAGCGGGAGGAAAGGTGAGGGACGTTGGCAGGCAGGAGAAGGTAGGGAGGAGAAATATGAGGGTGGGTGAGGGAGGAGAACAAGGAGGGGAAAATAGATGTGAGAGAAAATGGAAGGGAGTAGGGGAGGCCGAAGAGAGGGGAAAGGAGGAGAGGAATGGAGATAGTGAGGGAGAGGTACAAAGGTTGGTTATTCGAAAAGAGTCCGAGGTGGAAGTTGGGAGACGAAAAGAAGGGGGGGAGGTAGATAGCGAGTCGGGGGTGTAGTGGGAATGTGGGGTGGAGGAAAAGGTAAAGGTTTGGAGGTAAGGATAAAAGGAACAGTAGAGAGTGAGAAGGGGCTTAAGCATTGAATTGGGAATGGGGTGTGGGAAGTGATGAAGAGGTGATGCTGAGGTGATGCTGATGGCAAAGACAGGGTGAGAAAAGAAAAGGAGAGGCATACAGACGAGAGATGTAGAAGGAGACAAATGTTGACATTCCTTTGTGATTAAAAGTGAACGATGTGCGGGAGATCGACAGATTTCTCGGTCCTTATGAGTGGAAGACAGGAGAGTGGGAACGGGAGGGAGCCAGAAACAAATGATCAACTTCTCGTTATGCAAAGTCTCCCGTACACTTTCCTTGTATCTCTCTAATGTGCAGAATTCTCAAAAACTACGGGATGGAGGGAACCATTGCTTCCGAAATTGGCAACCTCACAAAACTTGTGCACTTGTAAGTGCGACTTGGGAGTATGATAATTGACATGATTTATTGGGATTGAAAGTAAAAAGGTGACTCAAAAACATTAGGGGGAGTGCGTTTCCATGGGAGGTTTATGGGTTTCGAACGGCTAAGGCCACCAATGGATTGTCATTATGGAAGTTGTTCAGGTATGATAAACTTCTGAGTCCAAAGTTGGTAACTTTGATGATTTTCTTGGTAGATGGAGAAATTTCAATTCTGATGGAGATCCTTATCATGGTATTGTACTTTGTATCTTAAGTTTTGTGTGCGAGAGCAAATGGGGCCGGTGAGAGATGTCACAAAGTATTGTAGGAAAAACATTTTACTGGGAGCATTCTTCTTTCCATTAGTAAAATTAGCATCTCTCCATTATTTTGAAAAGGTAATATTTATTTTCATAAACAATATTGCAATTCCTGCATCAACAAAAATAATCAACAACTGAATGTTGCGAAATAAATTTTGATTGTACATTTATGACAGTAGTTACAATTTACCTTGTGTATGAAGGGTTGGTGAGGGTGGAGAGTGGAGTATTGTAGTTAGGTTATTGCAATAGAGACCTATCTTATAACTATTTGTTACTGTAAAGTCCAATTTCAGTTTTAACTATCTTTGTGATCTATCGTAAATGGTCTGTTGGGAGGTGTCACAGAGATCTATCTGGAAACGTATTGAATGGGAGCATTCCACTGTCCATCACTAAATTGACATCCCTCACACGTTTGTAAGAAGTTATACCCAAACTTTCAATAAAATTTTATGCTTCTTACATTAAAGAAAAATTAAAGGATTCATTCTCTAAATGTCCATGAGCACATCATTTGTTCAAGTCATGGTTCATTTGCATACCGTTTTGTCAACCAAACACATTTCTGGACAGCTCAAACCATACAATACTTATAATGAAATTCAACACCAATTGCTGTCGAGCTCAACTCTTAACGTCCATCTCTTCTATTGTAAATGGGCCGGTGAGAGGTGTCACAGAGATTTAGCCAAAAACCGATTGGGTGGAGGCGTTCCACCGTCCATCAGTAAACTGACATCCCTCGAATATTTGTAAGAAGTTATATTTAAGTTTTTATACATACTGCAAGATCCATGCACCAACAAAAAAAAAAAACTATTGATTTCCTTGAAGTGAAGTTTGATTGTTGGTTTATGACAGCAGAAGATACAATTTACACTAGTAAGAAGTGTCGGGTGGGAGTGGGGGTGGGGTGTTGGGATGATGGTTACAATAGGGACCTTTCTCAAAACTTTTTGTCTGGAAGCATTCAACTTCCTATGAACCTATTGATGCACTCCATTTATTGGTAAGGGTCGTTTTGTTGATATAAACATAAAGCAAATTATTCAACCCCCCGGTTTTCCTTTTTTCTAAAGCATGACATTTTCTCCATGGACCAGCATTGATTTTGTATTTAAAAGCCATTTTGAAGGACCAGCTAATGAAGGAAGAGAGGAAAAGCCATTTATGAAGGAAGGCTTTTTAGCCGAGTGTGTTTTGTTTTTGTATCTGATTCTAATTAAAACACGAAGACTGAAATTTTTCGAATAGTCAATGTTCCCCAAAAGTACATACATGTCATCCATCCATTAAAAAAAATTCTTCACTAATAATTTTCAACTTTAATGGAACTTGTGTGATTTGTTTCAATTTGTTTCCTGCCTTTCGATTCCACCATTTTGTCACAAGAAAAGGCAACTCAAAATCCCTTTGTTTTTCTAAGAAATATACACTAAAAATATCGTGTGACACTTGTCCATCATTTATCGTTGGATTCCCGTTAGAGTATTACCTGGTTTAATTTAATGAAAATATCGTTGATTCATGTACACAATACTCATTCAACTTATCTTATACGAAGCTATTTGAAGATGTTTCCAAAGTTGTCTAGTTTGAAATTCAACAGCACGGATAGCCAAATGCTACACAAAGCCATCCGAATTTGTTATGTGCTGTCAAAAAATCTATTCGATCTCCCTTTTGATTACCTTCACGGCCAAGATAATCTAGGATAAGAGTGATTTTGTTTGTCTTACTCGGTTCAAGTAAATTTAATGAGTACTATAGTCGGGGCTCCTTATTGCCTTGTTTTATTGAACGACTTTTGCATGATGAAGTGAGAAACTTGTTCCTTTCCCATATTTAGCTTGATTTAATGTTGCCGTTAGTTCCTTTATTTGAATGAATTGGCTTACCTTCTCAATTCCTATTTTTTAGAAGTTTGGGGTAATGATTGGATATTGTTCCAAATGGGTGAAAGTCCACAATTTTATCACGTTTTCTGAACGGTATATCTCATTTATGATCGACTTGTGGCAGGAATGTTTCCGATAACTACTTGATAGGGGAAATTGGCGGACAATGTTACCAAAAATCTCACAATTGCATATCTACGAAGTGCCAGGAAAAACGTACTAGGTCTGAATGTGATTCATTTTACGGTTGCAACACCACACAAGTTGGTGGTTCTTGTGGAGGACATGGCACATGCTCCAACGGCACGGACGGGATGACACCTGAGTGTACATGCGACAATGGCTATGAACTCATCAACCCCATAAACACATGCAGATGTACAGTCTCGTGAAACTGAAGACCCCTCGTGGTAGTTGTTGTTCACATGGTAGTAATGTTCTCCTGAACAAAAAATAATTGCTTTCATGAAACGTTACCTAAAATTAGGAGAAATTTTAGGTACTAGACTACTATGGCTTATTTGTTTCACAAAAGTTTTGTAGTTAACCCAAATTATGTATGTTTATTACTTTTATACATGTGCCTCGGGACAGACTGATAGTGAAGTTGTGTTATTTATGTAGGATGCCACCATTTACATTTAGATTAAATTTTTTTTAGGTAACATCCTATCATGAAATCCATCGCATGGTTATGTTTTGTTTGAGTCGCGTGACCCTTGATGTTGTTGTTTGTGTTTTGTTGGAATTGCCGATAGCAAGCCTGCCACGACCTTCACGCGGTAAGTTAACTCACCCACCATTACAACAAGAATGTCTCATCTCATAACACTAATATCCATAAGAGCATATTAAGAGCATAAAAGAGCATATTTCAATTTTTATGCAAGTTTAAAAGTGAAAGTGTGTGGCAACTTGGTTACAATTACAGGTGGTGGTTGGATTTTCTTTTCAGGATCTTGCATATCCTTGCATAGTGAGGTTTATATCGTTTCTGTCAAGATATACAAGAGCATTCAAAATGTTGGAGAGATAAATCGTAAGAATCTTTCATAGTGCATATCAGAGGTCACGTGTAAAACATCTACACTGTAAACAACAAATAATGCAAATATGAATTACATTGTTTGGGAAAAAATTATGCAGACTGCAAGTTGGATCCGATGGCACATGTTTGTGAAATGTGTGGATTTCAAGCTGGTTTCGGTGATAAGACACATGCTATAACTCTTTTGTCGAACAAATTACACATGGGGATTTGTACTATTATTCATCATGTTTAATTTGTCATAGATTAAATTTGGAGTCAAATTGTTGTGCTTTGGCAGAGTCTAAAGTACGAAATGTATTGATCAACGTCATTCTACCCATTGTCACGTCAACGGCATTCTACGTACTTTTATACTGTTTTTGTTATTATATTTGTTGTTACCAAAAACCATCTCAGCGTCCACGAGACTCGTCTGTACGTTTTCACATTGAAGCAAACTCCATGACACCATGTAAGTTATACAATTATAAAACGAGAATATCGACCTGAAATTTTGGATGAAAGGACATGCTAGATTGTGAAATTAATTGCTAGTGCTTCTAGATGTACCTAAAAAAAAAGGACATTAACACAAGTTACACCCAATAGTAAGATGTAATTATGGAAGACCTTTTGTTGGCTGGATGAAAACAAGATTTCCTTGCTGATGCCGAGATTATATTGTTTCTTATACACTACAAAACGGAAGGCGGAACCCAGAAGGCCCCAGATATTACCTACATTTGGATAATGACAGCTGACGATTTCCAGTTTATAGGAGGGAATTTCTACCTGCCATTTGTGGTACATCTTTCTAGGAGATAATGAGCTTATCATTTGTTTTTTCAATGCAGCTGAAAAAACTCTGGGTGGGTTACATCAGTTCTCTTCACGAGAGATATCTCCTTTTCGAGCTTCTCTACCTTTCAAAGAAGGACAAAATTATGTAGTTTGCAAAGATCGTTATGAAGGGCAACAAGTTTTAGTCAATTGGTTTAAGGTGAGAACTTCCCTCTCTTTTCGTGCATCTATATTCTGGTATGAGATCTCATTTCAATTGTCTAAATCCGGGACCTGCGCTTCCAAGCAATCTGCGTGGTTTTTTCCTGAATGTTTGCGATGTCACCATTGACTTTGTTGCATAATCATTATTGTGGATTGAATTAACATATGTAGATAAAACTGAACCTAAATATGCTAAAATATATGTTTCATTACAAGCTTTTATTGTATAGGACTAACAATAGTGTCATAAGAACAAGTAACATTTGAATCTGTTATGGATGATGTTTTCCGGCTTCGATGTAAGAGGACTTTAACCAATAACTATGGAGTCCTATCCATGAAAACAGATTTTCTTTGGCCGGCATCTTACCCGGTGTTAAAACTTCGAATAAAAATCCTTACATCTTTTTTTGGCTTGTTGTTCTGCTTGACCTCAATCAATTCTAGCCTGTCATAGGTTTTTTTGCAAGCTTTGTAGATTTCGATTGTTGGTTTATACAATGCTCATCTAATTTGATAACAATGCTTGTAATGATTGCCTAAAAGCACTTTGCACATGAAGCAAACAGAGATTCTGTCTTCTATACGATACGCTACAATTTGCCAACCTAAAAATCAGGCGTACTCGTCTGCGTCCCTTAGAAACTGCATTTTGAATTTATCTTTTGTTTATTTTTTATTTTTTTCTTTTGCAGTATTCGAACGTTAGAGGGTCAAAGCCCTTCTTGAAAGCACTTGATGACACAACTCGGATGGGTCACCCCAATCTCCTCCAAGCAAAGGGGTTATGCATAGAGCCAAAAGAGGGCGTTTTGCTATATGCAATGCCACCGAATGATTCTGTGGCAAGCCATCTAAGAGGTATTTCTTTTTCCAACTAGTGGTTTGGAGGAATGTGCTTAAGTGCGAATTAAGTCAGGATATTCCTTTGCTTGAATCACAGCCCTCTGTTGCTTTCCCTCTTTATAGTCAACACCTAGGAAACAACAATAAGATGCTCACCAGGTT
This sequence comes from Zygnema cylindricum, assembly GCA_037447655.1. Lineage (NCBI taxonomy): Eukaryota > Viridiplantae > Streptophyta > Zygnematophyceae > Zygnematales > Zygnemataceae > Zygnema > Zygnema cylindricum. The sequence goes on along the minus strand of JBBHKE010000726.1, from coordinate 160,820 downwards.
TGCATCCACATTTGTATCTATCATTCGAACGGTGAGTTGTATGGCAATCCAGGAAAAAGTGTTAAATGAGTTCCCGCAATTTTCTGAATTACCTTGATCTTGTGTACAAATATTACTTCTCATACCTTTATCATTTTGTTGAAAATTCGTGGGATTTAGAAGAAACATGTTTACATTTTCAGTTAAAACAATTACTTGCTATTTTTCATCATTTTTCTTTTCATGGATCTAGACATTGATTAAATGCATGACTTAATCGGAAATGTGGGGTAGGCCTCCTAGTGTTCAAAATGGCATCAACATACTTTAACATCTTTGAAATCCTTAAAGCCGAATGGTCAAAGATGGCACATATACTTTGAAAAACTTTCTTCTCATAAAAAATAATAACAGTTCATTTCTACAACAGTAAACGACTTAGTTGATGTGGTCACAGATTCTGAATGTGATATCTTAACTAGGGTGTACTTATTAATTCTTATTTCACTAAGATGGAGTGTGACATAGCAGGAGGACCTTTACCACCAATCCCCATCAAATACAGGCCAATTATTGCTAAGGGGGTGGCATCGGTCATCAGTTTCCTTCACTGGGAATGTGATCCCCCGACTTTCCATCGCGACCTCCAAGTGAGGACTTGTAACTCTACCAATTATTTAAATCATCTAAAGATAAGTGTAGGCTTCATTCATGAAGTTGGACATTAAAATGAGGCAGTTTTAACGCGTGTAAAGAATTGGATTGCAAAGGTGTTTCAATGATGGGTGTGTGACGTTTTTTTCTAACCTGCAAAGCCAATAAAGAAGTACAGTTGTGAGTGACTTGTGATATTTTTGTAGATAATTTTTTTTGTCTGTGCAAGCATTTGTGGCTAAATATCATTGAACGATAATTAGACCAAAAACTATGGGATTCTTAACAGGCTGATGTTGTGTTTCTCGAACACGATTGGAAGCCAGTGGTTGCCAAATTTGGATCAAGCCAAATGCGAAGATTGAACAAATGTAAGAACTCTTGTGCCTTTCCGCTTAGATTTATTTTTGTTTTACTTAACCTTGATGAATTTGGAAGAGATCGATTTAAAATGGGACACTCTCTTTAAGGCGATTATTGGATCCCATGTTGACATAAACATGTCAGAATACATAGAAGGGAACATGCATCATAACAACAGGTTTTGTAGCTCGCTTAGGTGAAATAAACTAGTGTGAGATTCTGTAAGTTATACTTGTTTCAAGCTCAAAGCTAAAACTAATTTACTTACGAAGATTGAAAATTGGCAGCGTTTGAATTCAACCATCTCTCAGATTTTCGGATGCCGGTGAATCTTCCCCCTAGGGAGACAGATGTATATTCCTATGGAGAATTATTGATTGAGCTTCTTATCGGCATGTCCATTACAGAGCTTGTCAGAGAGATTCCCAATACATTCACTTTCCAACAGTGGGTGTGTCTTTCTTTCCTCTCTTATCGATTCTAGAAAAATGATGAAAGATGAATGATGTATCGTACTTGAATGTTGCCATTGCTGAAAATCCTCTTGCGTTGGTATACAAACAGAAATTCGAAGGTCACGATCCATTTATTTTGGTTCATAATATTTTGATTATTGACTTAAGCATCAAACAAGTTGTTCGTTTTGATATGCCATGACAAGTGGGTAATTTTCCGTCCCAAGTTTCCTGAGAAACGATCTTGACAATAGCTTTTTTGAAGCACCACTCTTTAATTTCATTTCAATCTTTAGTTTCCTTCATTCTCTTGAATGCAGGCAATCCACGTGCTTCGAAAGGACGTCAGTCAAACCGAAAGAGTTTCTCCTGGAATGCTCGATTACCTCGAAAGGTTGTTGCGTCTCGGATTTATTTGCATAGACAATCAAAACAAGGATCAACCCGATATGCGAGATTGTTGTGCTGTGATTGGAGGAGAAGGTTTTAGGGATATTCTGCCACGCATGGATGTCCAGAAATATATTTGAATGTTCTCTTCTATCTAGTTTTATACTTGGTAGTGAAACATTGGCATTTTAATTTTATCCATGGAAGATTGTGTTACTACCATGGCTGGAAAAGATCTTAAGGCAATACAAGTTTTCCATGCCATTGTATCAAATGTTTCCTCCAAAATTTACACTAAATTTATCAATCAAACCTCCAAAGTTTTTCAATACTGTTCATATGATCATTCAAACAACAAAATAGAATTTGATAGTTGTCTTTGTCGAATTTTCACTTAATTTGAATTTCCAAAATTTTCCATTGTAAGGGCAAGTTGTCCACTGGAATACTTTGAAGACCGTCTTCCCCACTATGTTATAACAGCATAACATGAGATGTAATTGTATCTAAGGTTCATCAGCTACAATGACTAGTCTTCGATGACCTCAATAAAAATTCTTAGGTTTTAGAAGCTCTAACGCACACGGCAACGTATAAAAATGTCAGCAGGGTCAACTCCGCCTCTCCCTCACCCTCTCCCTCTGCCTCTCCCTCTCTCTCTCCCTCACCCTCTCCCTCTCCCTCTCCCTCTCCCTCTCCCTCTCCCTCTCCCTCACCCTCACCCAATCACAGTAACTCTACCCCTCCCACTGGCTCTCCCTCTCCATCTCCCTTTCCCACCCACTACCTCTCCCACTACCTATCCCTCTCCCTCTCCCTCTCCCTCTCCCTCTCCCTCTCCCTCTCCCTCTCCCTCTCCCTCTCCCTCTCCCTCCCCCTCTCCCTCTCCCTCTCCCTCTCCCTCTCCCTCCCCCTCTCTTTCTTCCTCTCCCTTTCCCTCTCCCTTTCCCTTTCCCTCTCTCTCTCCCTCTCCCTTCTCCTCTCTCACCCTCTCCCTCTCCCTCTCTTTTCCCTTTCCCTCTCCTTCTCTTTTTCCTTCCCACTCCCTCTCCCTCTCCATCTCCCTCACTCTCCTCCCTCTCCCTGCCCCTCTCCCCCCCCTCTTCCTTCCCCTCTCCCTCTCCCTCTCCCTCTCCCCTCTTCTAGTTCAAAACTGTTCATTCTGAATATTCTCCCAATGAAGCTCCCACAAGTTACCTCATCAACACTTAGTTTCTGAGTATTGTTACTTTTTGACTAATTTGCTTCAAGGCTTGTGTACCGTAAATATATATGTAATAATAGATTACCTTAATATAGTTACGATTTATTAGACATTTACTCTAATTTGGTTGGTTTTTGAATAGTGTAGTGTTCCAATCAGTACTAATAATGCTCGTTTTTTGGTACAAATGTACATGAAAAGTGTCAAATAACAGTGTCGAGACTAGAGAGTAAGTGGCGTTGACATGGGATCTCTCATAATTGATTCTACTTATAAAGACGGGCGAAGTCACTCGAACTTGTTCTCACATGTTGAAACGTTGACTATGTGAATATAGGTTGGAGGGGATAGCGTATGGGAATGTCTTATACTAAGGGTCAAGTTCCATCAATCGAAAAGGTGGGGTAGTTTACAAAAATCTGCAATTATCCATACCAAACCCTACCGCTTATTTTGTTTTTATACACGAAACAACATTACCTAGAATCTTGCCAATACTCTCCGAAGGTCTGGGAGGTAATACTCACCTTTGGATGTTCATCTCCGAGGCGTTCGCTTCATTTTTTTCTGTAACTACCAACGTACCTGTAGGAGGTGGGTTGGCTGATACAGAAAAAAATTAACAGTGACATGCTGGATGAATAAGCTACGTGTCATGATGGAAAACCAACGAAATTTGACGATATTTGCACATGGTATGTACTTTGCAAAATGGAACTGAAAATTAAAAAAGTAATCCCGAAACGATCTTTCGTTGCGCTATTTCTGGCAACGCTCTTTCGTCACACTTTCCAGCAAAGGATTTTCGTCGTGTTCGAAAAACAGGAACCCTAAAAAATGAGCTAACGTAAAAGATTGGCGTTTGCAAAATGTGCAAAAGTTTTGTCGTATTATGACTTGGTTACGCAAGTATATGGTCCGCAAGTGAAGATTTGAAGTGAAATTTGTCGCTGTGAAGATTTTTTAAAGATTTTAAATATCCGGTCAAAACCCACGTGGTGCCACTCAATGTATAACACGTGGTTTACACTCTTCGTGATGGAACATCGACTGCATCAACCGGGCCTGTAGAGTTGGCCGTACGATTACAGAAACGACTGTTGGAACTTGACCCAAAGTGTTAAATGTATAGAGTGAATGTTTTGTTGGCGTGACGTCAAGAAACACAATATAGCATTAATAACACTATTTGTTTATTTACAGTAATAATTTCTCAACACTATAAGCAATTCACGATGTTATGTACAGTTTTGTAGTTAATCGTCGCACTAGAATATATCATCCACGTGGAGCAATTTTACACGGTGTGTTTTGGCCGATGGATCATTTCCTTTGCGAATGAGGACCCAAAATTGATCGAACGGTCATTGCTTCCAAGCGGACCGCTGGATAATGTTGCCAAGATCTTCTGTAATGATAAGTTAATAGGTACAGAATGGTACCAAAAAGTACGAAAATATGTAAACAACCTCACCTTTCCCCAGGTGGAAACTCACCGTGATTGTGCGCAATTCGCCGGGAAAATTCTGACGGACGTTTATGTCATTGAGTGGCCATTATTTTATAAATGTACGGAATTGACGCGTATGTCAGTCATGTTGCCTTGGCAGTACGTACACTAATGTACTGTAACGTACATTACTAGAATGTTAGTTTCCTTGATCCAAGGAACATGGAAAAATCCCGACACCAAAAAGTCCAAAACGTAGGGTACTTTTGCATGTGCTTAAGTTATAGTTATTTTCTGTCGTTTTCCTTCCTAACTTAAAAAAAAACGATAAAATCAACAGCCGTACCAAAAATTTGAAATTAACACGGTACAAGTTGCGTTACCTTGAACCTTTATGTGTACTGCAATTTGTCGTCTAGCGCGAAGCAGTTTGTCATTTGGCGCATTTCAACCCACTTTCGCGTCCTTCTATATTATCTTCAAACTTTATATAAAATCACCTCGGGGGGCTATTTTAAATAAAGTTCCATGAGGTAAACAAATAGGCAGATGCTGTCGCACGTGTTTAAGTGTTTTTACAATTTTTGAGCAGAGAGTACCAAAAAAAATCCCAATTGCACGTTTCCAGCCTGTGCGTTCTGTTTTCCGTGCGCTGATTTCCGTACAGGGACCGTGGAAGGGTCTCGACCAACGGACGCCATTTCGCAAAAGTGAAATCCGTGAAGGTGCCTCTTTCATTCTCTCCCATACCCTTCCTTAACTTCTTTTTACGTAAGCCTTCTCTCTCAAACACACATGTCTTCACACATACGGCGTAGAAAAACATTGGGCACCTGTCAGCAAGTGGGAAGACGAAAACCGAAATCGCATTTATGTGCGGCAGCGAAAGGTATTTTATGGCTTCTTCATAATAAATAGCAAATTTCATATTCTTAATTTTTGTAGGTTCTATATTTTTTCCATCTTTCTGTTTAATTTACTTAGATCCAATTCCGTCATCTCCTCTCTATCCCATCTATTTAGTATGTCCAGTCGCTAGTCACCCTTCGTACTCCTCTCCTTTTTCTCCTCTCTCGTGTCATTTTTAAACACTTTTTGAGTTTTTCTGTCGTTATTCTAACCATTGTGGATTACTTGGTTTCCTCGTTTTGCATGGGTGATAAACATGCAAAAATAAAAAAACAAAATTTTAAGAAGAAAAACAATTGTTAATATATAAGAGTTATTTTTGTTTTTCGTCTCTATGTTAGCCGTCGACGATTGTTCACGTTCTTTATTTTGGAGACACAAAAGCATCTGTGTAATGGTAAGTCGGCCGTTAGAGTATAATTTTTTTGACATGTATAATTTTATTCACATTGTGTACAATTGCCACACTGCAAACCGTTATTAGTGTCAAAATTTAAATAGTGTTGAAGAAAAGTTATTGTACTTGATGCTAATTAAGAATTTGACATTTTTCAAAATTAATGTGTATTCTAATTTCGGCGTTAATGCTAATGTGGGAACAGCAAAAATGGAATATTCGTCGTACGATTATATACATGAATATATATATATATATATGTATATATATATTTGTACAAAATATTAAAAATCGTACGCCGGCGCAAATTTAAAATATCCGTACATGCCATACTAAATTACGTGTCAAACTAATCCCATTTTTCTGAGCGTACGTTCCTATGCGTGCCCTTCTGATTTAATTCATTTTTTTTTAATTTTCACTTGAAAAGGTACATTTATGTACGGTCTGACATCGACCGTACACCACACTATTTAGATTTTATGTACTTTCGCGCTATACGCTATTTTGTACGGTACCTTAATTAATGTCAAGGAAAAATTAAAATCGTGTATCCTATTTGAAAAAACCAATCAAAATTTTAAGAACCCAAATTAGAGTTATTGACAATAATAACGATTCATGGTGTAGTAGTTTGGTTTTCAAGTTTGTTTTTTTTTTTTGAGGGGTTTCAGGCTTTTAAGCTTAAGGTTTTAACGTCTTCATGGCAAGTTTATAAGTCATTTTCCTTTTTTAAGGTGTTGAGGGTTTTCAAAGTTTTCCATATCTTGTGTGATTTTTTAGATTTCTTTGTTTTGTAGTAGCTTTTTGATGTTTCTAATTCAAAACTTGCTAAAATAACATGTGTATTTTTGCATATTTATGCGTGTGTGTATATGTGTATATATAGATGTCTATATATGTTAGGATTTAGTACTGAAAACTCATTTACCGACGAGACATTCTCGTAGCTAAAGTAGCGACGACCAGCGACGAAGTAGTCTCGTCGCTAGATATTTGAAGTGACGTAGAAGTTAGCGACGAAGTAGTTTTGTCGCTGGATATTTGAAGTGACGTAAAGATTGTTTGTTCGTTTCGTTTCAAGCAAGTTCTAGTCGTACTATTGAAGTGACGTGGAAAATGTTTGGTTGTTTCGGTTCACGTAAGGTCTAGTTGTACCGTGTGGTTCAAGTCGGTTCGTGGTTGACTTGTCTAGTCGTACCGTGTAGTTCAAGTCGGTTTGCAATTGTTGGTCGGATGTTTTCACCACGTTGACTCTTACGCGTTTCTAATCGTGTACCGTGGTATTGTTACGTGACGTTTGAAGGAGTATATTGAGGCGTAGTGAGAGAGGTTTTTATCAATTTGGCGAGAGTTGATCCTCCTTGTAGATTATGAGGGAGTTCAAGGAGTTAAGGGAGTTTGATAGCTCTGTGGTGTTTCTTGAGGAGTTAGAGGAGGTTAGTGAAAATTATCTTTTTTATGATTAAGAGGAGTTAGAATTGAGTGCATTTTGAGGGTGTGAAGAAATTATGTAAGAAAAGTATCCCTTTGGAATATATTGACTTTCTTGGGGTTATATTTCTCTTGTGTGTGTTTTATCATTTATGCTTCCGCTGGCATTTGTACTCAAGTGTTTTATTTTTCGATCCTATCAATTGGTATCAGAGCAGGATGTAGTACTCCATGAGTGTTAGGATGATTGAGAGACGGAAGGAAAGAAGGAGGATTTGTCGTCATTTAAGCTTAGAGGGGCTCAATATGAGGAAGCCCTTCCTACTCGTCCTTTTGGCCGAGTTAGATTCGGAGGTGAAAGAAGTTCAGAGGAGGTGTTGTATGACTTGTTCTACAAATTTACCCTTTATATCGATGTGAGAGTTCAGATTGAGATGGGAAGAAGAAAAGACATCTATCCCTTGATGAATGAACCGGATCCAATCTGGATGGAGGTGATACTTATTTTGACGTTGAAGAAGAAGAGTCCAAAGAAGTTGAAGAAGCCGAAGAAGGCGATGAAAGCGAAGAAGAGAAGAGTGAATTAAAATCAATCCGATGTGGAAATTCAGATTGAGATGGGAGGAAGAAAATTCATTTATCCTTTGATGAATGAACCGGATCCCGATCCGGATGGAGGTGATACTTATTTTGAAGTTGAAGAAGAAGAGTACGAAGAAGTTGAAGAAGTCAAAGAAGGCGAAGAAGGGCGAAGAAGAGAAGAGTGAATCAATAATTGAAGAGAGTGAAGAAAAGTGTGATGAGAAGTGTATTAAGAAGAGTGATTTGATGAGAGAGAAAAGAGTGAGGATTAAAAGGAGGATGAAAAAAATGAATTGACGAAGATGAAGAAGATGGTGAAAAAAGGAGAAATCGGATTCTTGTTCCGGTTTGAAAGAAGAAGAGAAGAGTAGAGATGCAAAGGAGAAAGAGAGAGATTATTTTCTGTGAAGGAAGAGATATAATGTTTTCCCCATGGCGACTTTATTTTTTTGTTTTGGAGAAACCATTCAGTTTTTTTTGGAGTTTAATTCGAGGAAGAATCTCGGATGTATGGATTTCCGAGTAATTTGGAAGATCAATTTCCGAAAGTGTTTGACAAATTGATGTGGTACATTGATGTCCTATTAGAGAAAGAAAGGGGAAGAGACATCTGCCGGATGATGTGGATCTCTATGTGGATCTCTATTTGGATAGAGATGAAGATGAGAGTCGAGGAGAGAATTATTTGAAGAAAGAGGAGAAAGAGAAGAGGTAAACTGTCACGGAAAATTTTGAGGATTAATGGTGACATTATGGAGTTCTGGGATATATTATTTCCCAATGTTACTTAAATTATTTTGGTGGAGGAAGAGGTCGTGCATAAGGCGACCGAGGCGATCGCGGTGTAGGCCACCGCTTTGATTGGTGCTTGTGAATTCGGAATTTATTTCGGTTATGTGAATGATTGATTCGATGAGTGGAGAAGAGAAATTGAAAGAAAACTTTGAGTTTTTATGAGAGGAAAATTTATATTTTCTTGGACATTTCTAACTTAGAATTGGAGGGGAAATAGCATTTCCACATTCGAAGGAGAAATTATAGAACAAGTTGTGACATTAAGAGTGACATTGAAATTGAAATTGATAATTGGTGTGATGGGAATCCTGATTCCAATTCAACGAAATTTCAAGGTTTTGCATCGAGTTCACAATTAAGCTTCAACGTTGTAGAAGTGGAAAAAGAGTGAAGAGAAGAAGATTAAAATTTTTAAGGAGGAATGAATTGTGTTAATGTGATATATCGACTGGGTGAAAAGGAGTGTTTTATGAAGAAGAAAGTAAACGTGTTGTCGTGAGTTGAAAATGAATCTCGACATTTTGAAGATCCATATTTGGAGGGAGTTTTATTTTGTACTTTTGTACATTTATGTATTGAAGAAGTGAATCGAAGTGAATTGAGGTGAAACGTGTGGCGACACATTTTTTTTGTGGATTTTGTTGATGTAAAGTATTAATGGTTCCATGATTAGAGGAAGAAGAGGAAGAGTTCCGTGTTGGAAACAAAGACCGATATCTTTACCGGTTGTATTGGTCATTTTATGACAAAGAAGATGAAGAAGAAGTGATGTTCCATATTGGAACTAGACCAGTATTTCGCCAGCTATTTCGGTCATTTTCTAACTTTGTCAAACACCGAATTTTTGTATGGTCGTTAAGTTTTTTCGTTGGTATCTTTTTTTTGGTACAACATTGTAATGTGGTGTAATTTTGAGGTGAAGTTTTGTACGGCAATCTGTTCGACCGTTACAGTGAAGCCTACAAATGGTACGGTGGTCACCTAAATCACTACGTGAGTTATTATTGGTTGTTGAGATATGGAGTTTAATCTACATTATTTGATTTTGAGGTATCTGTGAAGGAGGAGTGATCGTTCCGTACAGGGCGTTAATGCCCCTTGTACTTTGGAGATTACAGTACATTTCCTTGCAAGATATTGTTTTGGCGATTGCTTTTGGTCGTCGTCAGATTTTTTTGGTCGCAGAGTTATTCGAGTGGAATTATGCGGATCTTCTCGTACCTTATTGGTACCTTGTGGATGTGACTATGGTTTCAGTTGACAGAAAATAATTATGTCGAAGTGCTAATTTTGAAAGAGGTTGTGACGCAGATTTATTTGACGTGGATTTGCGGCGTGGAATTTTCATTTATTTTGATTTCAAAATTTCACCGCCCTGTTACCGTTTTTTTTCGTTAGGAGCGGCAATATGTTTTCTTTTGAGATTCTAAGAACAAATGGAGAAGAGCCATGTGGCATATGCGTGATTTTTGACGCGCGAAGTAACGGATGAATTTTGAGTGATGATTGGAGGAAAAATTCGCAATCAAGTTGCAACATTTCAAAGGGGGCTACAACATTTGGAGTTGATTGAAGTTTGCGAGGATTGTTGGAGGATTACTCGGTTTGGCGCTTATGGAAAAAACGCGAGGAGATATAAGTGTTTCTTATGTCAGACATTTGATGCTTTGTTTCGTACATTAATCCGGCGTTTTAGTTTGTCGCTTAAGTTTGCTTCATGACGTTTTACGGAGGGGAAGTTTTAAGTTGTGATTGGTGTAATGATTACAAGTTTGAGAGGGGGATTGTTAGACTCAATTTTGTAATCGATCGTCGCGTGTCTGTAGCGCGGTCGTCTATTTTGTCTTTTGTTATTTTGTGTAAGTTCGTTTACGTTATTTTGAAGTTGAGGTGGTGGTTCGATAATTCCCACATTAAAAGGGGAATTTTTAGGTTTTACGTTGTGGGATTTGTGTTAGCGTCGGTTGGCAGCTTAGCAACCGTTGTACGCTTAGTTTAAATGTTGATTTTGTGTGTCAGAGTTATTTGTGTCTTGTCTTACTTTAATTTTATGTACGGAGGGTCCTGGTCACTGTACGGTTTTGTGTCATAGTGATCGTAGTGGTCTTTGTTCTGATTCGAGGAGTAGATATTTTTTTGGGTTGCGGCGTACATTTGTATGGCCGAATTTGTTCCACTTTGTCCAGGAGTTTCCGGTTGACGTTTGCGTACGTTCTTGTGAGCGTGTACTGACAACATCAAAAGAAGTATATGAAATGGGAAAGAAATTAGTAGGCATTGAGTAAGAGGGGGCTTTGAGTGTCTCAATTAGAGGGGGAATGTTAGGATTGAGAACTGAAAACTCATTTACCGACGAGACATTCTCGTAGATAAAGTTGCGACGACCAGCGACGAAGTAGTCTTGTCGCTAGATATTTGAAGGGACGTAGAAGTTAGCGACGAAGTAGTTTTTTCGCTGGATATTTGAAGTGACGTAGAAATTGTTTGTTCGTTTCGTTCACGCAAGTTCTAGTCGTACTATTGAAGTTACGTGGAAAATGTTTGGTCATTTCGGTTCACGAAAGTTCTAGTTGTACCGTGTGGTTCAAGTCGGTTCCTGGTTCACTTGTCTAGTCGTACCGTGTAGTTCAAGTCGGTTTGCAGTTGTCGATCGAATGTTTTCACCACGTTGACTCTTACGCGTTTCTAATCGTGTACCGTGGTATTGTTACGTGATGTTTGAAGGAGTATATTGAGGCATAGTGAGAGAGGTTTTTATCAATTTGGCGAGAGTTGATCCTCCTTATAGATTATGAGGGAGTTCAAGGAGTTAAGGGAGTTTGATAGCTTTTTGGTGTTTCTTGAGGAGTTAGAGGAGGTTAGTGAAGATTATCTTTTATATGATTAAGAGGAGTTAGAAGTGAGTGCATTTTGAGGGTGTGAGGAAATTATGTAAGAAAATTTTCCCTTTGGAATATATTGACTTTCTTGGGGTTATATTTCTCTTGTGTGTGTTTTGTCATTTATGCTTCCGCTGGCATTTGTACTCGTGTTTTATTATTCGATCCTATCAATATACATATAGACATGCCTATATACATATATATAGAGAGAGAGAGAGAGAGAGAGAGAGAGAGAGAGAGAGAGAGATATACACATTTTTTATATACATATATAAATATACAACTCTATATATATGTACATCACTATATATATGTATTCATCTCTATATGTATATATATAGGCAGGCAGTTGGCGGACATATATGTATATATATATATTTATATAAAAAGACATATATATGTAATATGTCTGCCAACCGCCTGCCTGTCTACATCTGTAAATATATATAGTTGGCTGGTCTCACCCTCCCTCCCTTCCTCCATATGTAAATATATATAGCTAGCTGGTCTGCATCTGTATAAATATATATATATGTATGTAGTTGGGTGGCAGGCAGGTAGGCAGGCGGTTGGCAGGCAAGTAGTGAGGCATGCAAGTAGTGAGGCAGTTAACGGGCATGCATTTGGCAGACATATATATATACCCTCTCTCTCTCTCTAAAAAAAATCCTTAATATTTATCAATATATCCCTATACTCTGAAAATCTGACCCAAACCTTCCTAATCTGTCAAGAATTGCCCCAACTTGTCCTAATCTATGCCAATTTTTGTCATTTATTTTTCTATTTCCTTGTTGCATGTTTTTTACTCAATTCGTAGATAACATGTCGAATAACGTGATGCGGGATCCATGCGTTCCGAACGTGAAGAACATACAGGAGCTTTTAATCCGTAGTCCACATGGTCTACGCACAATTCCTCCTATGACTTCTAGTCTTGTGGTTGCTTCCCAAAATTCGCCGCCAAAAAGCGTAACGAGCCCTACAAGCCGGGGTCGAATATTCACTGCACAATCTTTGCCGCCGCATAATGTAAAGAATCGCACATATTGCAATGACTTGATGGGAAACCATGGAGGTATTGAGGTAAATAAAATTCAAAAACCTAAAAATAGAAGTGAAAAATGAGACATGTTTAAAATGGAATGTGAACGAAGTGAAGATGCAAGAATTTATGTGAAGTTTTGAGATAAGTAAGAAAGCAAAATTCGGAAGTAGAGTCAAAAATTGGGAAGAAATCGCAAAAGCGACGAAAGTCGTTGGTTTCAATAGGACGTGGAACAATTGTGAAAAAAAATGGAACAACCTTACAAACGATTTCAAAAAGATAAGAGATTAGGAAGGTAAAAGTGCTGCCCAATCATATTTTGGCATGCAATGAAAGGAAATAACAAATAATGGGCTACCGAGTACTTTTCCAAGATCATTATACGATAAAACGGATTTATGATTACCTATAAGGGATGTCATGGATCCTTTAGGCCTTTGAAAGAGGAAGAAGATTTAGTCATTCTAGAAGGAAACCCAAATGGACGGAGTGCCACTGGAGATCAAACTAGTGGAGGTAAAACTAGTGAGGGCACAGGTTTTTCCAAAAACTGCGGCGATGAAAAAAACCGAGTCTACAATAACGACAAAAACGGGAAAGAAGACAACAAGAATGAAGTAAAGGTTACCGGGCAACAGGTTTTCCGAAAAACCGCAGCGATGAAAAAAAAACGAGTCTACAATAACAACAAAAACGGGAAAGAAGACAATAAGAATGAAGAAAAGGTTACCGAGCAACAGTCACCTACCGAAAGTGAGAAGTTCACAACCACGCGAAAACGTAAACGGGACGGACGCAAGGTTAGGAAGAAGGCTCTTCACATTTGCATTTGGTGAAAGAGCTTAGAGAAATGTTGAAGGAAACAAACAAAGACCAACATGGATTACATTGAGAGCTTCTTCGATCGGTCAAAAATACCCTTGACCGAATTGTAAATCAAGTGATCTCATCCATTGTTGCAACCATTGAAAGTATACTAAAAATTATTTTTTTGTAAACTTTCTTCCAAGGAATTTTTATAGCTAGAAAAGTTATGTAATAACTTTGAATGCCAAAATCATAGGAAGGTGTTATATTTTTTATAAGGTAACATTAAAACAAATTCTGACTAGTTTACGGAAAAAAAAGAAGACAGAAAATAATGTTATTGAGGTATGTTTTATTTAATTTTTTTTGGTTGGGAAAGGATTAAACTTTTTTCTGAAAATATGTTTGTGGGTTCCTCTATTTTCAATACTTTTATCTTTGGAAAACTAAAAGGGTGAGTCAGGGAATTATGTAATCTTTAAAAACATCAATATGAAATTTAATATATTTTTTCTATTTTCTCTCGTCTCTTGATAACCAATATGTCTATCTATGTTTGAACATGGCTCCAACTCTCTCTATGTCTCTCTGTGTTTTTTATTGTATCTCTCTCTTGTCTGACGTCTCTTTTGTCTGTGTCTCTATGGGTTTGACTCTGGCTCCAACTCTCTCTGTGTCTCTTCCTGTTTTTCATTCTATCTGTCTCTTGTCTGACGTCTCTTTTGATATCTGTCTTTGTGAGTTTAACTCTGGCTCCAACTCTCTCTATTTCTCTCCGTTTTTTCCATTGTATCTATCTCTTGTATTACGTCTCTTTTGTCTGTCTGTCTCTGTTGCTATCCCTGTCTTTTCCCTATCTTTCCTCTGTCTCTCTTTTTTCCCTGTTTTTGTTCGTGTGAGTCTGATTCTGTCTCTGTTCTCGTTTCTTTGTCGGTCTCTTTGTCTATGTTTATAATGTCTTTTTCACTGTCTCTTTGTGTATCTATATGCCTATTTTTTTATTTCTGTCTATCTCTGTCTTTATATATTGTCTGTCTTTGTTCGTGTCTTTTTATCTTATCTCCTATTTCTTACTTTTTCTCTTTGTCTCTCTATATCTGTTTCTCTGTCTTTGTCTTTTTGTCTTGTTTCTCTCTTTGTATGTCTCTCTATCTTTGAGTCTCAGCCTCTCTGTCAGCATCTGTCTCTTCTCTAACATCTCTTTTCTTTGTATCTATCTTTATGAGTTTGACTATGTTGTTGTCTTTGTCTTTAACTCTCTTTTCTCTGTCTTTTCTCTGTCTCTGTGAGTTTGACTTTGTCTTTTCTCTGTCTTTGTCTTTGTGATTCTAACTATGTTGCAGTCCCTTTCTTTTCACTATCTTTTCTCTTGTTTTTCTATGCCTCTCTCTTTTCTTTATCTCTGTCTGTGTGAGACTGACTTTGTCTTTGTCCCCGTGTCTTTGTCTATGTCTATGTATTTCTCTATTTCTGTCTTTCTCTGTCTTTGTATCATATCTACCCTTGTCTCTGTCCCTGTCTTTATATCTTGTCTCCCATTTCTTACTTTTTCTCTCTGTCTCTCTTTATCCGTCTCTCTGTCTGTCTTTTTGTCTTGTGTCTCTCTTTGTATGTCTCTCCCTGCCTTTGTATCTCTGTCTCTTTAGCTTATGTGAGGCTAACTATGTTTTTGCTTCGTCTTTGACGTTTTTCTGTCTCTTGTCTGTCTAAATTTTATCTGTCTCTCTCTATGTGAGTCTGACTCTATTTCTATCTTTGTCTCATTGTCTATGTCTATGCTACCTCTGTCATTCTCTCTTTGTTAATGTATATCTTTGTCTATGTATCTTGTCTTTCTTTGTCTCTGTCTCTATATCTTTTCTTTGTCTCTTTGTCTTATGTCTCTCTGCCTTATGTTTCTTTGTCTTTGTATCTTATCTTTCTCTGTCTCTGTATCTTGTCTCTATATCTTCTTTGTCTCTGTCTTTTTCTTTGTATCTTGTCTGTGTATCTTCTATCTTGTCTCTTGTTTCTTACTTTATCTCTTCGTCTCTTTGTCTCCGTATCTTTGTCTCTGTCTCTTGTATCTTATTTATAGTCCCTGTGTATTTTTGGGCTTGTTATAATGCTTATTTCCGCACTTAAACCATCTAATTGAAGTAGTGAGCATTATTACTTATTGTTGTAACAAGTGTTTATATTAACTATCTATTAATTGTAACTGAGCTCTACAGCAGAGCACATTAAAACGATTATCGTACTTGAATCCTTAAATCTGAGTATTATTGTTCACAGAACAATACACTTAAGTTTTATACCGAGGATGGTAAGCATTTGATTGTTGTTATCGAGAACCGCGACTGGAATTGATAAATTTAAGTCATCACTATATTGGAACATATCTCAAACATGGAAATTGATCAATTTCAACAAGTAAGGTAAAGGACCTCAACAGTTGAAAGATGTAAGTGACAAAGTTAGTTGAACACTTACTCAAAATTGTTAACTAAAATTAGGAATGAGAACACATGTAGTTGAAAGATACGGCTTAAAAGTCACTGTAGTTCCCATTGAAATGTAAATTGATTGTCTAGAAGAAGCTTGGAATCCACTGAAAACCAAAACAAAACTGGGAACAACTGTGAAAACTGAAACTGGGAACACCCGTAGCTGAAACTTGTAACTTATAACACATGGAATTGAAAGATGTGGAGTGTCTTCAACTTTGTTCTCAGTAAGACAACAAGAGAAAGGAGACAAAGAGACAAAGACATACGATATTGCAACGGAGACAGAGAGAGATAGAGAGTGACAAAGAGACACAAGACAAAGAGACAGAAACACAGAGACGGATATGGAGCCAAAAGACAGAAAAAAAAAGACGCATAGAGAGACATAAAAAAAGAGACGCATGCAGAGACAGAGAGAAAGAAACAAAAAGACAAAGCATAATAAAAGAGAGAAAGAGAGAGAGGTAGAGACAGACAGGAGAATGAGAGAAAGAGAAAGAGATAAAAGACAGAGAGACAGTGAGACATAGACAAAGAGACAAGAATTGAGAGACAAGACAAAGAGATATGTGACAGACAGAGAGACATGAGATACGTCACAGACAGAGATACGTGACAAACAAAGAGACATGACAGAGATTCACAAGACAGAGACACAAAAACAGAGAGACAAAGAGAGAGACAGCGAGACAGAAAGCCAAAAGGTAGAAAAAAGATAAAAAGATAGAATTAGGGAAAGAGATCAATAGAGCACAATTGTCACAAGAGACAAAAGATAGAGACATGGCAATAAAATAAATATTAAAACAAAAACACTAAAAATTGTAAGCCAAATCTAAGAAAACATAAAACAAAAATGTTGGCTATATTATTCGACTGAAATTTAAATGTTATAGATCACACTAGACATCTGCAGTATAAGTGATTTTTGTAAACCCAAAAACGATAAAATTGTACAAAAAAGTGTAATCTTAAGAAAAAATAGACTAAACGTCATCATTGTACATGCAACATATCAAAATGGTTACTCATCAAGGTCCATGTCATCAAAATTATATTCGATACTGCTAGGATGAAGCGTTTGCCCAACGTCATCAACTTCAATATCCAAATCCCTCACTTCAATGTCCGAGATGTATACACCGTCATTGTCATGTTCCCCCATCCATGTCCTTGTAACATTGTCACATAAAATATCTCTTATTTTCATACCTGGATTATGGTTGATTTAGGACCAACCATACTTCTTTCCACTTCTCTACCTTATTGAACGCGTCATTCTTGTTGTTCTTGAGCCTTAGCGATTCGAGCGGCTCTTTGTCAAACGCCACTTTCATTCTTCGCTTGCTCGTTCCGAAACTCAAGCTCCCAATCGATGTTTGTTTTATTCCGTGCAATGGAGATATTATGCAAGACAGAAGCATCCAAAATGAATGTCAACAACGATTTTTTTTTTGAATGCAATATTTTAAAAAGGAATCTCCATTGACATTTCAACTTCTCGAAAGCTCTCTCCACTACCATCTTAAGTGATGCATGTTGAAAATTAAACTTCGTTTGCAATGGAGTTAGTCGTGTACAAGGGTATGACACTATTAGACTGGGGGGTAATGCGTAGCCGGAATCCCCTATAAGGTATAGAATAACGTCAGTACTTCCCCATTGAAAACACTACCACTTGCATGCATTTTTTTCTCAAAAATTTTCCCCAATTTTGATCTTCTAAAAATTCTTGAATCGTGAATTGACCTTGGTGATCCCAAATTTATATTTATAAATCTCATTTGGTGGTCTACGACCGCCTGCACTACCGTTGAATTGTTAAAATAAACCACAATATGATAGAAGAAAGAATGAATGAAGTGCGGAAGCAAGAGACTACAAAAAGAGAGCAATCCATCAAAAGACAAATATATTTCACCGGATGTTTTCCCCCTCTTACAAAAAGAATACTTTTCCCCCAAACGACTAAGTCCTAAATACTCCAAACTCCTACCAAAGGTACTACTCTATCACATGTCGTACAAAAGTACGCGCGCAAACCAATCAACACAAAGTACCAACAAAGCGAAAGTACTATATGCGGTACTATACAAAAATATGATATCCGCGTGTATAAATATAAGGTACCAAACAAAAACATACGACTATCGTACGAATCTAAAGTACAACGCTCGCAAAACCAAACCAAACTATATTTAAGACAAACCAATCATATCACTGTCATGCACGATTATATTTTATTGCCTATGGAGGAATTTCGACCCTATTATGACTTCATTGGATGCGGTTTCGGACCAATTTTGGAGTTAGTTATTATTGGGCCGGCATGGCACCAAAAGCTATTTTTGAGAGACGATTTTGACTCCACCGTTTATTTTTTTGATCTGGAATCAAACGTCCTATTACATTCTATGTAGCGTAGCTGATAGAACTTTACTTTACTTAATTTGGATAATTAGGCTACGAGATATGTTAGGTCAAAGTAGTCTTTTGGTACAGTTTTTGAAAACTTTGATGTACAGTAACTTTGCAACGGATCATTCAAATACGCTGTATTTTATATTGGTAGATAGAACTTTTTAATACCTTTTCAATAAGATTTGGTTTGTATTAATCAAATAGATATTTGGAGAGATATGGCAGTTTCTGTAAACTGCATAATATAGGTTAATTACTGACTTTTCGAAGTAATGATTGCTTTTGTCGGTTGGAAATTGGTACAGGCTGTCCAACCGACGGTTCATAAGTCAAAGGTTCTGACGTTTTCGGGAATTAAACATAGAATAAGTCCCGTAGTGTCAGTTTTTGATGCTAAGTATTAGTTCTAAGTGTTTTAGGTTGTTGGAACTCAATATTGCCTTGGAAATGAAGGCTCAGAACTGTCTCTCAGTTCTGTCGCCTTCCGAAACCTTAACTCACCAGAAAAGAGCTATTTTGCCAGCCTCCCTTTTGCCATCTTTGGATCATGTTGGAGTTGCCTTCCAGTTAGTCAATTTGTGTCTTGTTTGGCAACAAGGATGCTTGGGGCTTTTTGATTGCAATAGTCCTTGGGATTCTAAAGGAGGGAGTTGGACGGATCCCTGATTTGGAGGGATCCGTGGGGTTTCGGGATCTTTGGAGTCTGATCACGGGAGTTTTTCCGTGGCCTCAGTTTGCTCCTCTGGGTGGGTCAAAACCCTTATTAAGTTAGCATTTGGGGACGCTTGAATGTTACTTATTTTGTGCTTAATTATTTGGAATATGTTTATGTATTGTGGTGAATGGCTGCTGTTTGAGTAGGGTAGGAGGCAATATTGTTAAGTCTGCAGAGATCACTGTCATAAATGTTATGGCAGTCTAAATTATTTCCATTTTGATTTGATTTGTTAATTCCCAGGATTAGGGTTATGGTTGACTTTCTTTTGTTTAAAGTTGTTAGCATAGCCCACCGAGCTTGATGATATTAAAGCTCGCGGTTAGACAGAACTGAGAGACCGTGCATTGTTGTATTTCTTATAAGGTGCACTTGTGTCTTTGATTTCAGTTTATTTTATTTAAAATGTCAAAAAAAAAAAATATAGATGGATGTTGGAATGGTAGGGGAGGTGGGGGGGCACCTCGTAGAGACATGTTTGGAACCCCGGAAATGGGTGAAACTAGTTCTTCTTCCCGGAGGGCTGGCCAAATTTCTGCAGATTCGGGGAAGCCATCGGTGCCATCGGTTTCTCCTACAGGTGGAGGACAAGACCCTCCAAATCTCCCAAGTCCTTCCCCAATTTCTCCTCTTCCGTCCACTCCTCCCATTGGGATGTCAACTGAAGATTTCCCCACTCTAGCAGAATCCGTTGAGCGAAGACGAGCTTCTCGGCCATTTCCACCAATTAGGAGGGCTTCACATTCTCCTTCTTCTTATTCGGCAGCTTCCACTCACTCTCCTATAACTGGACCAGCTACCCGTGCTAAGCAACCTCACCTTAAGTTCCCAATTCCACCACCAGACTTACAGGAAATCGTTGGGAGGAACGAGCTTAGGGCTTTGTATGGGCAACAATCACGTGATCGAAGGGGTCCTAAAGATACTAATAGAGGAGCTAGGTCGAGAGCAGACGTGTCCGAATCATGGAGGAGCCAAGGGAAGGAAAAGTCGAAGATTCCTCCGCTACCACATTCTGATTTTTCGACCGCCGAATCCGTTACTTTGGGGAGCGGTTATGGAAGACAAAACCCGAGGGATCTAACAGCTAGGAGGCCTATATTGGACCTAGGGGATTCCTCAACATTGAATTTTCCCACATCTTCACCACCTTCTCCCAATTTTGGCAAGGTTTCGTCGAAAGAGGGGAAAATTGCTGACTTTCCTTCACCCACGGGGGGGGGGGGGAATCAAGAGCAAGGAGGAGTAATTTCGGAATTAGTTGTAGAAGGGGTACAACCTGATTTACCGGTCCAGATTCCAGAGTTACATGAGGTAGAGGGAAAAATTGGAACACTCGGAGATCCAATTTTGGGGGAAGTAGAGGAAGGGGGCGCAAATGCTACACCAAAGGTTGAACAACGAGATTGGAGTCTTTTCTCAAATAAATCGGCAGGGATTGAGCCTATAGTGGAGGGGGATTTGGGCGTACGTGGAACAGGTCCAAGGGATGACTTATTTCCTATTCCATCATTGGTACTTACTCCGACCAACAATCCAGAACTAAACTCCCTCCTTTTTCGATACAGATCTGCAGGGGCTCCTGATCCAGAGAAGCACCTTTGGAGGAGGTCCCGAATATAGATCAGATTTCGACCCCCATTCCTCGACATTTTGAGCATCTCCTTCCCATTCCTCCCCCTATCGATCCTATTTTTCCTCCCATTATGCGTTCCGTTGGACACCAACGGTTTGATTTAACTCGGTTGATGTCTGCCATTCAAGCGGAATTAAACGTTGGGGTAGAGAGAGATGCTTCCACAAGGTTAGGGAAGAGTGGAAAGGGACAGATTGGGATTAAAAGGGTCACGAAAATTAGAAGGGAAGTGGGGGAATCGTCCAGGGCAACAACTAAACCATTGGGGGTTGGGCGATTGTCTAGGAAAAGACCACAAGGGGTTAGAGGGACTGATGATACTCTCTCTGGATCTGATGCATTGGTACAGGAAAAGACGGGGACGGAAGCAACACACATTTCATCACCAAATGGAACAGACAATCGGAGAGTTAGACTTCGAGTGGATCCAAGGGTGATTTTCAAGGAGAATTTTCAAAAAGTACAAGAAAATTTGGAAATTAGATCGCAACAACTCTCACCCATTCCTGTAACTATATCCCTTATCATTCCCCATATCAAAACAAACCCCTCTCCTTCACCTCCTTCTCCCTCTAGCTCCTCCACCTCGTCTTCTGCACCATCTTCACCCATTTCTCCTATTCCGCCTACTAGTGACTTAGACCCCAATCCCACCTTTAGCTCATCTCATTCCCATCCTCCACCTATTGAGGAAGAGGAACATGTGCACCGGCAGGGTGATGGAGGTAAAATCATAGAGAAATCAATTTCATCTCATTCCCCTCCTTCTTCACCATCCACCCCTTCTTCCCCTTCCTCTTCAAAATCCTCGTCAGTTGTTCCTGATTCTTGTAGCCCTTCAAGGCCACCCGATCCTCTTTCACCGAGTGGGAGTGTGCCATCTTTTGGAAATCCCCTTTCTCCTATCTTTGATACCAGTACCAGGGAAACCAGGGGGTTTCGATTGCCGTTTGAGGACGGTTTCCGGATGGGGGATAACTCGAGGTTATTTACAGGGGATGCATCGGGCATTTCTTTTTCATTGTTTAAACTCCAATGGGAGTCTTTTTATGCCGCTGAAGTTAACAAGTATCGAGGAGGTGTTGTACCGATAGACTTAGAGCGGATGTTATTTCCCATGATGGTGGATCGATTGGCAGGTGGGGCTTTATCGGATTACATGGAGAGGAAGACGAGTTTAACTTCTCCAACCATCAAAATTTCAGATCCGACCTTAGACCACGCCCATGTTACTGCGGTTGCTGATCTAGAGGCAACTATCCGTCACCCAATTTCAGCCACGTACACGTTTGATGATAAGTTACGTGATGAGACATCGGCTTACTCCCAGATGAAGAGATCAGAATATGCCGCAATTGCTGCTACGACGATGTAGGCGAATTCCCAACCTTCTACCACATTATTGGGTATATGGGAGACTCAGTATACCGAGCGAAATGAGGCTTCCATGCGAGAGTTCCATGAATTTAAACGAAAGCCAGATGAAACTCCTCTCACTATGTACAACCGCCTTGCTAATCTTTGTGTTCGGACTCAGCAAAATATTAAGAATCCGTTGATAATTGCTAAGTTTGAACATGCGTTATCAAAATCCCTTGATCTGAAAACGACCCGAAATTTAGAGAATTGGACAGCCCAAAAGGCTCTCAATGGACATCCTATCACTGCTTTTGATCTTGCTACCGTTGCTCAAAAATACCATGATCATTTTGCAGATCGAGAAGCTCTAGAGAGGACCATGACAGGGAAAGTTCGAAAAGAGGAAGCATTTGCTGGATCCAACACTCCTTTTGTCACCATTGCTGAATTAAATGCCGCCGTATCTCGAGCAATGAAGGGGAAAGGAGTGGCTGAACCGAATCCGCAAGCTCACGGAGCGGATAGACAAATCTTATTCCCATGCAACAATTGTGGACAAGTTGGACATGGGTGGCAAAAATGTCCGAGACCTTTATCAGTTGAGTTAGCAGCAAAGAGGGCAAAGATTGACGACAAACGAGATGCTCGGAATGTGGCACGTGGAATTCGTGATCAGAAAAACGGAAAGGAAGGTGGAGGTCGAGATCACGGGAAAGGAGGTGACACATCAGATGCACAGCAGGTGGAATTTCAGAGAATTCGTCGAATTAAGCTTCCTCAGTTGGACCATCGGAACATTCCTGATGATTTGCGGGCAAAGTTCTCTACTCCCAACACCACATGCGAGGCGTGTGGATATCAGAGCCATACGGCGGCTCAATGTTTTCGGAAACACGGGATTCCGAAAGAATTGCTTAAATATGTGAAAACTAATCCTGCTACTGGGAAGGCATTTATGAGTTTTCCGACATTTTGTCAGATTTATCTTCCTCGTGGGACATTTCAACCCGAGGGGAAGAGGAATGAACCAAATCCGGTTTGGGGGGCACAATTGGAAAAACCAACAACTTTTGAAACAAAATTACACAAAGAGTTGTCGGAAGTTAAACTCAAACTTGATTTATTGATGAGAGTGAACGCAAGCAAAGGTGCTTCTTCTTCAAAGTCGACCAAGAAATTAGAGAAAGAGGCACGATTGGCTTACCTAACTTAGCAAATGGAAGCTTTACAGACACAAGATTCAGATTCAGAGGAGGATCCGGAAGGATGGGAGAGTTCAGACCACTCTCGGATAAGTGGATTGTTTGCAGGTGATCCGATTTTGTTTAATGTTGGCATTGGAGAGAGTAGGAGACAATTAAGAAAAACCACTGAGGATCACAGGAAAGACAAGTTACCAGCGAAACCCATTGATCATGAGAGGAAGGGGCAATCTGACATTCTTTCTTTTACCCCTCGGCAAGTCCTTTTGAAGACGAAAGTCGGTTTGGGGGTTAAGGCTGATTCTCCCCCACCACCTCCACCAAAGATGACCACTTCTGTTGATCCAACCTCTGATCCAGTCCCACCAGACACAATAGAAGACAAATCGAACAAATCCTCTACTTCTCCTCTCACCATTAAGGTGGAATCTCATCCTACTTCGGTATCGAATCCGCCTGTCCCACCTTCTCGGCCCTCCGCCATGTTGGTGGATCTTCTCATCCCACACTCTATAGAGTTAGTTCGCACTTTGGCTAACTCCCACCAAATTTCGGTTGAGGAACTCATTTCGGCATTAGGATCTAAGATCACCGGCAGGGTGACATCCACAGATGCCTTTGGAGCACCCATTTCATCTTCCGATTCCAGTTTCGCTAGCTCGGCAAAGGTGCCAATCGCCGATAGGGATTACTCCTCTTTAGCCGTTGCATATATTGGAAATTCTACTGGACACTTTAAGATCAATAGTTTTGGTGGTTTTCTCCAGACAGTGGTTGATACTGGTGCCCTTCCTAACCTTATATCTACTAGTGCTTTGGAGAAGTTACCACCCAATTGCAGGCCGAAAGTATTCCCAAGCAAGGTGTGCCTAAGTACAGTTAGTAGTGGTAATCAACCAGTTTTTGGTATGGTGAAGGGCATGGACATCGAATTTGGGGATGATGCAGGTCAAAAGATTTCTATTCGCCTTCCTTTCCTCGTGGTCGAGGGCAACCAGTTTGAAATTTTATTGGGAACACACACTTGGACCCGATTGGGAGCCATGGTAGATTTTTGGAGCGAACAAATCAGCATTCGGGATTTGCCAACTTCACCGGCTCGCCGAGTTTTTGTCCCTCTCACCTTGTGGGGACGTCACCATTCCCAACAGGCAGCAGCAGGCTGCTACCCCCGTTTACACTAGCAATGTGTCCTCAATTCATTCTTCTAAATTTTCTATGGAATCGGAGGATGAATCCACCGACATTGCACCGTTTGTATACCAATTCCCGATCTCCGCTGAGTGGGAGGAATCCCACAAACGCAGATTGGAGGTAGCGGCTTCTTTGAGACGAAGTCACGAAAAAGTGTTGAAGGTTTTGATAGATGAGAAGACATTGCCTTCTACGACAAAAGAATGTAAAAGATGGACCGAATTTCAACATTTTATTCAGGGCCAAATTTTGAAGCCACTTCCTCGGAAAGTGGTTGATTTGACACCGGAGCCGGCAGGGTTAACAGTGGTCTCCTTATTTTTTGGCATTAGTACGGATTTAGAAGATTTATTGATGAACGACCACCAGATTAGAAGTTATTGGGCCGTGGAAATTTCATCTTCAGCTCGGGCAGCGAGCGAATTTCGACTATTAGAGCTTCACCGATTGTACCCTCTCCAATTACATGTTTCTGCTATTTCACAATCTCATCATCGACTCCCACAAAATGTTGACTTGATTACCTCGCAACACAACCGAGATTTGGGGGGGGTAGATTTAGTGATAGCCGGCTGGCCTTGTCAGGGGTATTCTCAGGCAGGGAAGGGAAGGGGAAATTGTGACAGTCGGAGTCGTTTATTCTATCAAATGGTTTTTATTCTCAATCTTTTTGCAACTACATCAGCACAAACCGTTGGGATATTTGTTGGAGAATGTCTTTCCTGGTGCGGATCAACGTAGTAAGGTAGTTACTGCTTGGCAAGAGACAATTCACTATTTAGGGGAGCCTTTGGTGTTTGATGCAGCTCAGATGGGGTCTCGTGCTTATCGTCTTCGCTCGTATTGGACCAATCTTGCTCCTCTTTCACTGTTGAAAGCAGCCGTGGGATTACAAAAGCGTCCTCCAAACCTCACCGTCGATCAGATTTTGGACAAAGGCCGTACAGCTACTCCTGTCACGTCTACACCTCGACAACCATTTTATGACTCCAACAAATCCGGTCAGCCGAGAGGCGCACTCCCCACTCGTGTTTCTTTTCCCCGGAGCCATGCATATTGCTTAGGTTCCCCTGGCAGGATTATTGACACCAATACACAGAATGATTCAGGAGTGAACCCGACGGTCCCAACATTGGGACGGGGTGGATAACTTTTCTGTCTTTTCATTGTTTTTATCATTTATATGTCCACACTAATGTTGTCAGGATGATCATTCTATTCCGACGTATGGAATTCTACACGTGGAGTGTTATTTGTCGCCAAATTTATATATTATTCTTCTTGCATGAAGCATCACAACCATGGGCTCGACATCACGCCAAACTACGTCACACGCTAACTACATAAACTATAGTACGGCGCTTAACAAACTGAGACGCCGTTTCACAATGAATCTAACAATCCCCCTCTCATTGTGAAACCCCCCTCTTAAAATGAGAACAATCCTAACTTAGGTCGTCCACGTAAAAGTACGTCATAAACCCCCGTTTTAGTCAACATATCTGCGGTCTCCTCCAAAGTCGACACGTACGTAAACTCTATCTCCTTCGCTGCAACCAAATCTCGTACGAAGTGCCACTAGATGCGTATATGTTTTGTACGTTTGTGAAAGACCAGATTTTTCACGAGCGCCATGGAGCTCATGCTGTTAATAAAAATTTGCATGCATCCAATCAACACGCCCAACTCACCAAGCATTTCCATGATTCATACAGACGCCTTCGAAGTATGACACGCAGACATATATTCAGATTGCGTGGAACTTACCGCAACTGTAGGTTGGAGTCGCGAACTCCAAGATACTCCCGCGCCGCCCAAAATAAAAACGTATCCTGACGTGGATTTTCCACTGTCAAAATCTCCTCCCGAATTTGCGTCGCAGTAACCGATACAGTGCAAAGAGTCTCGTTTGGAAGTATATACCAGGCCAAAATCGATTGTACCTGCCAAGTAGCGAAATACTCGTTTCACTGCCTCCCAATGATTTTTTTTTGGAGCGTTACAATAACGACTAACAACTGACACTGGCCCCGCAATATCCGGACGCGTGCCTACACTCAAATACATCAAACTACCAACTACTTCACGATATGGTACTAAAACATTTTCTTCCTCTTCGTACTTTCTGTACGGTACTTTTGGATCTAATGGCGTCGAGACAGGTTTCGCGCCAATCATACCAAATCTAGTCGAGACCTCTCTACAGTACTGAGCTAAACTTAATTTAATTACATTCTCGTTGGACCTTATGCCTTCTATCCCCAAAATGTACCTTACTTCTCCAAGATCCGTAACTTTAAAATACATGCTTAGGTACTCTTTTAACTAATTAATAACAGACAACGTGTCACTAATCATTAGGAAGTCATCGACATACACAAAAAAAATAATTTGGTCCTTTCCCTCTCATTTCACTTCGACTCCGGTTCCGAAATTGTACAAACAAAACCATAATTAGTAAGTACCTTATGAAGGCAAAGGTACCATGTCCTTGGCGCTTGTTTTAATCCGTACAAGGATTTTTGCAGCCGCCATACTTTTTCTCCCTTTGAAGGCACACCCTTGGGCACCTTCATATAGACCTCCTCTTCTAATTCTCCATTGAAAAAGGTTGTTTCTACATCTATCTAATGTATGTGTTTATTCCCCGCGGCCGCAAAAGCAATTATCAATCTCAAAGAATCAAACTTAACAACCGGTGCATAAGTTTCCGAATAACCAACCCCCTCTACTTGTTAAACACCCTTACACAGCAATCTAGCCTTATATTTAATAATCTCCCCTGTAGCACCAGTTTTTGTTGTAAATATCTATTTAGCATCAATCGCCTTCTTCCCCTCCGTAAACTCACCTCCTCAAAAGTTTTATTATCGATAATGGATTTCAATTCTCTCTCCCATGCCGGTTTCCACTTATCCTCCCAATCCATAGAACTTCGTGCCTCGGCGTAAGATTGGGGATCGCTGGGCATATACTCGGTCAATGATTGCTACAAAATAAACGCCTCTTCTGAGGCGGCCTAAATAAAATAATTGGAATTTTCAACATTTCCACCTTTGCGATCAAATGATAGTCGATCCGGCTTCTACCCCTTTGTCTCACGTTGACTCTTTCTCAATGGCATTTCATTTTATTTCTCATTTGCGGATTTTTCAATTTCGGGTTCTTCCTCGTGGCAAGAAACACTCGGAGATTTAGAGCTTTTAGATCGGCGAATGTCCGAAGTCATTCGGGATTTTTCACTTCGGATCTCGTCAAAATTAATTAATTCCGGATGAATTTCGGAATTAGCTTTCCCCCTCTTAATGTTGACGACCAGATCCGCCTCATATTCAGAATCTGAATCATCAAGATGAGGAAAAGAGAAAGATTCATTCACTTCAAAAAAATCATGATTAGTAGAGGATTTTTCGGAACGAGAGATAGCAACTTTGAGATCCTCATGAAAATTGACTTTACGACTCTCTTCAATAACATGACGAATCGGATCATGAACCCGGTATAAACTCCCTTTAGAGCTATACCCCACAAACATTCTCGACCAACTACGAAAAGAAAATTTACCTCGTCGTTTTACCGATTCGACGTACACCGTCGCACGGCACCCCCGAATTCGCAAATGATGTAATGCGCGTTTTTGACCATACCAAAGTTCATGAGGAGTCTTATCGCCCGAAATAGAGGTGATTTGACGATTACAAGTATAATTAGTCGTTAGGATTGTATCTCCCAATAAATACTATTTTCTTCTCGATCCTTGAATCATCGAGAGCACCATTTCTTGAAGTGTTTGATTTTTGCGCTCGGCGATTCCATTTGATTCCGGTGAGTATGATGCCGTAAATTCTTGCCGAATCCCCCATGTCTTACAATAGCAATCAAATGCCTTGAATTCTCCGCCATTGTCCGATCGAACCGCTTTTAATTTTCGCTCACATTGTCGTTCGGCCATTACATGCCACTCTTCAAATTTTGCGGATGCATCGAATTTATTTTTAAGGAGATATACCCATGTGAATCTTGAATAATCGTCGACAATAACCATTATATATTTATTCCCCCCCAAACTTTCAGGCTTCACGTCATCACAAAGATCCACGTGTACTTTTTCAAGTGGATGCGTTCACCGAAAATTCGCGTCTTTAGTAGGATGGGGTTTGCGGATCTGACGCCCTTGACTACATCTGTCACAGCCGTTGACTTTTTCTCCTGACGTCAGATCTAAGCCGCGCGTGCAACCGACTTTGATCATACGTTTCAAAATTTGTTCTGACGTATGGCACATTTGATGGTGCAAAGGTGTCAGATCCCCTTTGATTTCGACGATCTGTCCAATGATGCCGTCTTCATGACGTTTTGGCTTTGGACGCTTCCATAAAACACGACTATGGAATGCGTCAGACATTTCCCCCTCTCCGATCGTAATTCCATCAGGTTGTACAATTTTGATTGTAGAATCTCCCAAGGCGTACACGCTCGCGCCAGATCTCTGGATTTGGGGTACGCATAAAAGATTCGCTGAGTCACCAAGAATATAAAGTAAATTAAGGAGTTGAATCTCAAAGATTCGCTCAAATCCATTTAGATGTAGCGAAATTAAGTCAAGTCGTAAGGTACCAACTGTACCAATAGAAATAACTTGACCACTGGCGACCGTAATAATTTTCGGTACGGTCAACGTGCGCATTTCGTCAAAAAGTGTGTTGTCCGTACATACGTGATGCGAAGCGCCGTTGTCAATGATCCACTCTTTGTCGTTTTGCGTTTCGAAGGACGGAGATTCATTGGTGACACTTAGGGTAGAAAAGGTAATCGGTCATTCGTCTCGTTCATCATTCTCCCCAACGAAGTGTCCATGGCCGCCGAATCGGCCGCCACGTCCACCGCGCCCCCCTCTATCAAATCGACCACCGCCACGTCCATTAAATCTGTCGTTGCCGCCGCCGCGACCGCCGCGGCCGCCACCGCCGTCAGATCTCGCGTAACATTGAGGACTAATATGTCCCCATCTCCCGCAATAGTGGCATTATTTCTCCTTATCCGGGCATGATGAGGACATATGGCCGGCCTTGTTGCAGCGAAAACATGTCACTGCAGGCTGGTCTTGGAAAGGAGGTTGCCCGAGAAAGTTTCCTCTCCTTTAGGTGCTTCTCCCCCTTCCCCTAGTTTCGCCTCCTCTTCCCCTTCCCCCTCTTCCCCCACGGAGAAAATTTAGATCCGCCGGTTCTTCGGAGGATGCGTTCAGAGATCCACCCGAGGCCGAAGCTTTAGGAGGACCTCTGCAATTACTTTCGGTGGTTTTAAGATAATTCACGATAAATTCATAAGTCGGATTCGTTTGCGCCCAACGTATTTCTTTAAGGTAAGTAAGATTGTCGGGTAACGCATTGATTAGACCGATCACTTTATCCTCCTCGATAATAATCCGACCGTTGTTCGAGAGTTGCTCCACAATAATATTATATCGCTTGATCGCATCATCAATCGATTCGTTAGACTTTATCTTAAATTGGATAAAGTCCGTGTAAGCATATTGCCCCTTGTTTTGGAGTCCCTTCTCAAATTGGCCTTCGAGCGCCTTCCAACACTCATGCGCTGTATCTCGGGTAAGAAAATGATCATGCAACAATGAGGTACAAGATTGCATGAGACCGGTGATTGTGGCAAGATTTTTTTTCTTTTAAAGGCGGCGAGCCTTCGGATTGTTGATCGACATCTTTTCTTCCCCGTTCACGATCTTCCAAAGGTGACGGAGGATGAGTTGAGCTTTGATGTACTTCTTCCAAATTTGGTAGTTAGATCCGTTAAAAAGAACGATCTTCCCCGGCATAGAAGGAATAGTTAACTCGTCATCGGATTCATATTCTAGATCCGAATCATTATCGATCACAAATTTCCCCTTTCGGAGAGCCTCCCTCAAAACATCGTCATCCTCGACCCCTCCATCCGAAGCGATCTCCAAAGAATCCAAGATAGGATCCTCCTCCACCTTGAATTTCCCCTTTCGATTTGCATCCGAGATCCGTTGATCTACGAGAGTGAGAAAGCCATCAAATAACTCGTTGAGGCTATCTTCGATTAGCACTACCCCTTCCTTCTTCTCTTCGTCTCCTTTTGGAAGTGGGTTGGAGGGAGAACCCTTTTCAAAAGTCTCTCCTCCGAAGCCGAAATCTTTCACACTCTGATCTGGAGATGAATCGGCCAGATCCGGCAGATTCGGTAGATCCGGATTAGGAGCCGCAATAGGAGAAGGTGTGGATGAGGACTTCTTCTTCTTTCCCCCCATGGCGGCAAGACTTGCCACCTTGAGAAGTCTTAATGGAGCAAGCTAGCTTTGATACCACTTGTAAGGATCGATTCACACAAGAATAGATGAAAGACAGAATATAGTGCGGAAGGAAGAGACAGGAAGAAGAAGACACTCCAGCAAAAGACAAATATATTTCACCGGAAGTTTCCCCTTACAAAGATGATAGTTTCCCCCAAACGACTAAGTCCTAATTACTAGTGTTGTGTATCGGTAAGGATTTGCCGATAACCGATATGGGCCTTTTTTCGGGGACCCGATAATCGATATATTGGTAGGATATATCGCTATCGGTCTTATCGCCGATAAGTAGCTGATAATATCGGCTACTTATCGGCGATAATGCCGATAACGATAACTATCGACGATAATGTACGATCCGTACAGATATATGTACGGCATGTACACTCAACTGTACGTCTTATTCCCCAGACGCGCCCTACTCACAACCCCTGAGGTACCTACCAATCAGATCATTTGTACAAGCAGAAAGTACAGTAGCCGGCATAAGATGTGTACGGCTTTAGTACGGCTCCAGTTAAGACGATGTACCTTTCACATTCGACGTCGTGGCTTTGTCCCTTTATTTTCTGGGATCCACTGGAAACCTGCCACGTGTCAATCCGTCGGCTTTTTTGGCAAAAGCCGCCAAAAAAGCCATTCCGAGATGCTGGCGCTCACGCTGACCGTCCGCTCGTATTTTCTCATTGAATGTCGTCCGTTCGATTCCGGCGGCGTGCATAATGTTATTTTGCATCCGTTCTACTTTGTGTCCGCCGTCTTTTTACCGTTCTATGATAATCAGTTTATCAGTACAATTCCGTACGTTCCCGTAAAATTTATGTTCAGTTAACAGCCCAAAAAGTACTACAAAGTGCAACGTATTTTTTAGTCAAATTTCGTACATTTCCCGTAAACAACCGTACATTTTTCGTAAATTTACCGTTCAGTTTACCGGACAGAAAGCACTCCGGACAGAAAGTACAGAAAGTACAAATATATCGGAACCGCAGACCGTTCAATAACCGATAACTATCGGTATCGGGGTTATCGCGATAAGTTTTTTACCGATACACAACACTACGTAAATACCTTCTCACGAAACTAACAAGTACAGGACAATCCAGGTCATACAAAAGTACACGCGCGAACCAATCAAAACAAAGAACTACCGAAACTACATAAAGTACGCGGTACTGTACTAAACAAACATACCGCCGTACAATACTAAGGTTACCAAGGTACTACGCACGCAAAACCAAAACCAAACAATATTTCAACTAAACCAATCACACCACGCCACACGCAACTACATAAATTATATTACGACGCTCAACATATTTGATACGTCGTTTCACAAAGAATCTATCAGGAATGATATGCACCAATAATGATATGAAATGAAAAAAAAAGACACTTTTCTTATGCCTTAAACAATTTGAATTATTTTTTCCGGTCTGAGAGACAGAGAGGTGGAAGTGGAATGAGGAAATGTGGCAGTTTCAGAGGAAACAATGGTTAGAAAGGGAAAATTTGGGAAGATGTTGGGGGGAAGAGAGGGAAAGGAATTGGGATTGGAGTGAAGGAGGTAATGATTCGCAGAAAAGATATTGGTTAGAAAGAAACTATTCTAACCAATATATGGGGGGAGAGAGAGAGAGAAGAAGTTGGGATGAAGAAGTTTACGGAATGCAAAGAAGATTTTGGTTAGGAAGGGTACAGGACGAACAATGTTTTGAGGGGGGGAGAGAGAGAGAATGTTTTGAGGGAGAGAGAAAGAGAAATCCGGGTGGGGACAAAGAATCGATTCAAGCGCAGAAGAAGCCAGGGGTAGAGGGAGAGAAACCGAAACAAGTTCCTGAGCGAGAGAGAGAACAATGGATATGGAACGACGAAATAGATCTTCAAACAAATAACGTTTTAGAAGAAAAAAAGAAGTTTGAATATTCTCAAGATAAATCAAAGTATGTGAGAGATTGGATTTATTTTCGGAGTGATAATATTTATAACTCTCCAGAACCGCCAACATCACCAGATCGCTACCCCTCCCCCCCTCTCCCTCCTCCCCCTCCCTCCTCTCCGGCTGACTCAGAACTTGGATGGGAGATTTTTTGACTTTTAACTTTTTTTTCTTTTTTTGTGCATTTTTTTTGAGTTTTTGAAGTTTTTGACGTTTTAGAAGTTTAAGAATAAAGTTTTAGGGTTAGAGGTTTTAGGGAAAAATTTCAGAGTTAATTTAGTGTTGATTAGTTTATAGCATTTAGTTATTAGGTTTGCTGTTTTCAAAAATTTAAGGCAATTTTGTTTTTTTAGGATAGGTATTTTACAGAGCTTTTTTTTAGCAAAAGCCAAAGTACAAATTCTTGTGCAAAAAAATTGTAGGATTTGTGTCAAACGAAGAAAACAGATAGGAAGAAAACAAATAAACAGAAAACTTTTCCAGAGAGTTTTCGATTTGTTTTCAGTAAGTCAAGTTCTTTTCGAGTGAATAGGATCTTTTATACTTTCATTTTATTTTTTTCCTATGGTTTGGAATTTCATTGTTGATGGAAGATTTGACAATGCCTAAACTGACAAAAAAAAAAAAATGACAATATTGACTAAAATCTTGTCTGTCTGTATGTGAAGAAAGGTTTATATCATCATCATTTTTGAAATAATTTTATCACATATGTTTGAGTTTTTAAATAAAAAATTGTTAAGCTAATATTGCATGCAATAAATCATAGAAAAAGACAGCATAGTTCAAAAAGTTTTTTTTTTTCCTCAGAATGTTCGAGGGATCCTTGTCAGAACCTTTTCGTCCAGCTTCTCCTATCCCTAGAAAACCTAGAAACCCCATGATTTTCTCAAATTAAAATATAGTTGGTATGGAGTTGGTTTTAATTCAAAATTTTCTGGATGTTTTCGTTACTCTCCTTTCCACGCTAATTTCCTCTCTCCTCTCCTCTTCTCCTATGCGTTGGCCCTGGATGTTTTCGTTACTCTCCTTTCCACGCTAATTTCCTCTCTCCTCTCCTCTTCTCCTATGCGTTGGCCGTGTTACGGGACATTTAGCGTAGGATATTTTTGTCTTGTCCGTACGTTTTCTTACGTCGGTCAAGTCTTGTTGACCGACTTATCCGGACGTCTCACTTTTGGTCCTGTCCGTACTTCCATACGTCGGTCCAGTCAATTGTACTTTTTCGTTACATACGTTGGTCTAGTCCTTTACGTAGAAGTCCTTTGACCGTCGGTCCAGTCTTTTGGCCGACGGTCCAGTCTTTTGTCTTACATACATTTGTTAGAATCTAGACTAGGATTCCTTTGTTACGCGCACTTTTGTAGGTCCCGGTTGCGTATCCTCTTCTCCTCTCC
>JBBHKE010000726.1:99874-126781 GCA_037447655.1 Zygnema cylindricum | reverse complement strand
TGGGATTGGGATTGGGATTGGGATTGGGGAGGAGGATTGGGAGGAGGAGGAATGGAGACGAGATGTAGGTCAAATGGAAACAATTTGGGTTATTATTGTGGGCTGGAAGGAGTGAGGAATTGGGATTGGTCTGGAGGAAGAGGAGGAGGAGGAGGAGAGGAAAGGGAGAAGATATATGGGCCTAACGGAAACAATTTAAATTATTTTTTCGAGTCGGAGAGAGAAAGAGAGAGGTGGAAGTGGAATGAGGAAATGTGGCAGTTTCAGAGGAAACAATGGTTAGAAAGGGAAAATTCGGGGAGATGTTGGGGGGGAGAGAGGGAAAGGAATTGGGATTGGAGTGAAGGAGATAATGATTTGCAGAAAAGATATTGGTTAGAAAGATACTATTCTAACCAATATATGGGGAGAGAGAGAGAGAGAGAAGAAGTTGGGATGAAGAAGTTTATGGAATGCAAAGAAGATTTTGGTTAGGAAGGGTACAGGACGAACAATGTTTCGAGGGGTGGAGAGAGAGAGAATGTTTTGAGGGAGAGAGAAAGAGAAATCCGGGTGGGGACAAAGAATCGATTCAAGCGCAGAAATAGCCAGGGGTAGAGGGAGAGAAACCGAAACGAGTTCCTGAGCGAGAGAGAGAACAATGGATATGGAACGACGAAATAGATCTTCAAAAAAATAACATTTTAGAAGTAAAAAAGAAGTTTGAATATTTTCAAGATAAATCAAAGTATGTGAGGGATTGGATTTATTTTCGGAGTGATAATACTTACAACTCTCCAGAACCGCCAACATCACCAGATCGCTACCCCTTCGGCTGACTCAGAACTTGGATGGGAGATTTTTTGACTTTAACTTTTTTTTCTTTTTTTGTGCATTTTTTTTGAATTTTTTAAGTTTTTGAAGTTTTTGATGTTTTAGAAGTTTAAGAATAAAGTTTTAGGGTTAGGGTTTTAGGGAAAAATTTCAGAGTTAATTTAGTGTTGATTAGTTTATAGGATTTAGTAATTAGGTTTGCTGTTTTCAAAAATTTGAAGGCAATTTTGTTTTTTAGGATAGGTATTTTACAGAGCTTTTTTTTAGCAAAAGCCAAAATACAAATTCTTATGCAAAAAAATTGTAGGATTTGTGTCAAACGAAGAAAACGGATAGGAAAAAACCTAAATAAACAGAAAACTTTTTCAAAGAGTTTTCGATTTGTTTTCAGTAAGTCAAGTTCTTTTCGAGTGAATAGGATCTTTTATACTTTCATTTTTATTTTTTTCCTATGGTTTGGAATTTCATTGTTGATGGAAAATTTGACAATGCCTAAACTGACAAAAAAATAAAATGACAATATTGACTAAAATCTTGTCTGTCTGTGTGAAGACAGGTTTATATCATCATCATTTTTGAAATAATTCTATCACATATGTTTGAGTTTTTGAATAAAAATTTTTAAGATAATATTGCATGATATCAATCATAGAAAAGGACAGCATAGTTCAAAAGTTTTTTTTTTTTTCCTCAGAATGTTCGAGGGATCCTTATCAGAACCTTTTCGTTCCAGCTTCTCCTATCCCTAGAAAACCTAGAAACCCCATATATTTTCTCAAATTAAAATATAGTTGGTATGGAGTTGGTTTTAATTCAAAATTTTCTGGATGTTTTTGTTACTCTCCTTTCCACGCTAATTTCCTCTCTCCTCTCCTCTTCTCCTATGCGTTGGCCCTTCAGAAAAAGCCCCCAGGGCAAAACAGAAAACAGGAATTAGAAACGGAAAACAGAAACCAGAAAAACAGAAAACGGAAAAAGAGAAACTAGAAGAACAGGAAATAAAAAATAAAAAACTGATGGCCTTCAATTTGTATTTGCAAAGTAAGTCGGTATGATGTCACCTTATAAAAGATCTGGTCGTGAATGTAACAAAACCTCCAAGTATTTTCTGGAGATTGTTTGTCTCTACAGAGGCAAGCAGAGATAGACTCATTTCTTGGGTCTATATACAATTGAAAAATCCGCAACGCTTAGACATTTATACATTTCGACGTTTCGACGGTTAAAGAGACAGTTACACAATTCGACATTTTAAGATATGTAGACATTTGGGCATTCAAACATTTAAAACTTGTAGACATGTAGACATTTAGACATACAGACATTTAAAAATTTGAAGAATTAAACATTTACACATGTAGAACTTAAGATATTTACTCATTTAGACATTTCAACCTTTCAGGATTTTGACTTTTAAACATATGGTTATTAGTAATATTTATCCATTTTTACTTTTAGACATTTCGACATATAGTTACAGGTCAAGGCAATCGGTTTGGCAGTGTTTTTCAATTATTATCCAGAGCTATAACCGACTACTTTTCATATTTTTTTTGATAGGGTTTGACTGTGGTGAATGTTAAATCTGAAAAGAGAATTGGTAGGAGAGACTGTACAGTTTAGCTTACTCGCTTAATAAACACAAGCAGAACCAAGCAATCCCCGTGTAGCTACACCTCAACTACGAAAGAAAAAGAAGTACTTCACAAAGTCCAGATGTTTGTTTGTCGACGACGTGTGAGCTTGTCGATTTTTACTTAAGTAGTCTTCCACTTATCGTAGTTTTCTAAGTTCCATGACATTCTCAATGTGAAATTTGGTCAATTGGGTCTTCTAATAGTGATAACAACCTTTTTTTATTGCATCCTTGTCGGTATTGTTATTAGTTACATTGTTAGTATCTCTTGGTATCACAGAATGTGATTGTCCTCCTCTTTATTGAATTGTCGACCAAGTTTTTGTGCAAAGTTTAGCTGCTAGTTTGGCAGCTTACTTTGCTGGTTTTAAAGACTCTTTGCCAAGTTTAGTATGTCTTGTAAATTTTAGCTGATGATAGGATTAACATGTTGGACATTTGAAAATGCAATTTCCTTCACATTTCAACCTCCTAGGTTTAACAATACGTAATGTTTAAGCATATATGTTTATCGTTGGGCATTGAGCATTGTTCATTTAGCAGTATTCATTGGGCGTTGGAGATTGGACATTGGACATCAAACATCGGATAATGGACACTGGACATCGGACATTGGACATTGAACATTGCAATTGGACATTGGACATCGGCCATGGGACATGGGACATTAGACATTGTTGAACACTGGACATTGAACATTGGCCAAACGACATTGGACATTGGATATTGAACATTGATGTTGGGATGCCTTCGTAGTGTGTTCTACCATAGCAAAAACGTAATTCAAAAAGAAATGTTATGAATAAAACAAGTGAAGTTCAGAAACGAACAAATCAAAGAAAAGAAGTTAACAGAGGGAAAAACTAAAGCAAAAATGAGTAAATCAACTCCATGGCATACGAACAACAGAATAAGCTCTATTTAAAACTAAATCATTGCATCAATCTTTCTCTCCCTCATGATAACATTCAGTTCACTATTGTTTTCCGTTGAAACAAAATTTATTCAAAAGAGCAAGATAAATATAGATGTATGTATCGTATACATGATATTGCATGTCAGAGTTTATATTTAATAATCTTTTTTTCCTTCTTCTATTTACATAATTTTCTAAATACTAGTTAATCTGTTGACTTTGACTGTCAATATAGAAAAACCTAACTAGCTTATAAACAAAGGCTTCATATTCCTTTCATGTGGGCAAAATAAAAATTAGCTAAAAACCTACAAACTCGCTAAAAACCTATACATGCTATGGGCACACAGTTATAAACACACCAACAAAGATTTGCTAGAATGCTGTTCAAAAAAAAAAAAATCAAAAAAGGATATGCAATGCTTAGAAGAACCTGTCATTAATTACCTTCCCATCAACCTAGAGTTTTTCTAGTCAAGTGGTACTCCTTTAGGAATCTCTAATTTTTTACTGGATCTCCAAAGAAAA
Organism: Zygnema cylindricum; assembly: GCA_037447655.1. NCBI lineage: Eukaryota > Viridiplantae > Streptophyta > Zygnematophyceae > Zygnematales > Zygnemataceae > Zygnema > Zygnema cylindricum. Next base: position 122,888 of record JBBHKE010000726.1, on the reverse strand, counting down.
TTTACGGCCTGAGATATCTCATTCCAAAAAAAGTGTATCAATATGGGTATGGGTACACAGACACAAAACAATAAAACATATTTAAATCTCAAGTGGTACTCCTTTAGGAATCTCTAATTTTATACTGGATCTCCAAAGAAATTTTACGGCATGAAATATCTCATTCCATAAAAAATGTATCAATATGGGTATGGGTACACAGGCACAAAACAACAAAACATATTTTAATCCCCTTGGATCGGCATCTGATTCAGACGTCCATGGAACTCCTCCAACACTGAGTCCGAACACTGCAAGAAAAAAAACACGAATTATTATAACTGTGGATGAAAATGTTATCGTACACCTATCGACTCTGGCGAATTTGAAATAACTTCATGCGCAATAGCATATCAAGGGACAGGTTCAAAGAGGCTTACGTCCAAGTATAATGGTCAAAGGGAGAGACACAATAGTGTAAATAGCGATGTAATAGAGCATCTGATTGGTTGTTTCAGTCTGCCATTGGTCCAAATTCCCTTGCAAGGCTGTAACTCGAGATGTTAGAAATCCAATTCTTTCTTTGGCAAACTTAATTCTTGCCAACAAGTCTTCCATGGTCGCTTTCAAAGTGGCTTTGGTGCGATACCCTAAAGAACAAAAGAAAAGGTGTTTCGTAAGTGAGATGGTCACAAAAAAATAGTAATCATGAACATATTGACTTTGAAGTGAACCTTCATTAAAATTGACATCAAGCTGCTTAAACACTTCAGATGGGATTTTAGTCATGGGTTCACCAACTGCAACTCGTTCAGGTGAAGCTTTAAGGCATGAACATGACCGTCTTTTATCAATTCCGTAATTTTTCCTTTGCCTCCTGCCACAAACCATAACGTTCATACAGTCAGACATTCGTTATGGCTAGCTGTGCCGTCTACATAGAGGAAAGTGTGTTATACAATTGGGAAATGCAACACTTTGAGGCAAAAAAATCCACCATGTATCGCTTGGAAATTTCAAGGCATTTTCCTTCTCTCAAGCTCTTTTTTCCTACGCACATATGCAGGATTTTTGTACAATGTGCATACGTTATCGGTAAAAGAACATTTGCAGCAAAACATTGTAGTTTTCTACTATTGTACACCGTACCAAATTTGGAAAACCTATTTTGCTATGGAGTAAACGTATAGTGGAAACACATCATATTTTTTTATTGCAGACAATCATCACCACATTGACCATGCAAAGTTCTACTTTGGAGAAATTTCACACTTTTATTTGCCCCCAAAATCACAACCTTGCGAGTATCGATTCTTATAGCAATCCCAAATACAGTACACTGTGTATCTTTATTAGTTTTAATGTTTTTCGCGCCAATTAAAACATCTTTTCTTCGTGCATACTTGTTGGATTGTTGATCCGCCGTTTGCGATCAAAATGCAAGATTCCCTTCTTCTCGATCAAAAACTGGACGTGTGTGCACTGAGAAAAGATGTTTTAGGTGGCGGAAAAAACATTAACACTAATAGCAATGCACTGTGTTACTACAAAACTAACCATACGTGAACACTTTTCACATGGTCACTAACACGAGCTCACCGTCACTTGAAAGGTTGGGTGAAACAATCACCACAAATATGATGACAGTGCCACATCTATTCCTCCCCTCACTCCCCTCCTCCTCCACCGCTCTCCCTATCCCTCCCTCCCCTCTCTCCCACACCTCCTCTCCTATACCTCTCCTCCTTCCACACCCTGCCTTCCCTCCCTCCCCTCTCTCTCTCTTCCTCCCCTCCCTCCCCTCCTTCCCCTCCCCTCCCTTCCCCTCCATCTCCTTCCTCCCCTCCCCTCCCCTCCCCTCCCCTCCCCTCCCCTCCTCTCCCTCCCATCCTTTCCCTCCATCCTCCCTCCATCCTATTTCTTATGTTCTATCCCCCATTACTCATCACTCACCTTTTTTTACTTTCGCTTTGATCTTGGACAGCGATCTTTCTATAGCCTGCAGCATATGTTGTGTGCGAGAAAAAAAATGTTGTGTGCGAGAAAAAAAAAGCTCCAGGAGCAACACTAGCAGCTCACCGACATTATTTGGTACGGAATTAGCCGCCACTCGCAGCGGATACTCCGCCAAAAATAGTCTGGCTTCAAGAGTAGGTATGTCAACTATGACTGCATCCTTCCCCATTTTTTTGTGATTCTGCACCGGTGAGACAGGTGGTCTAGTGGCAGCCGCAAATATTGTACGGATGGCATTAAAAAACGCTTTCCCACGGGAAGTTTTGCCCACCGGTGAGAAAGGTCCACTGGCAGGTCCATATTGACTGGCAGGAGGAGTTATAGGTGGAGATAGAGGTGGAGATATAAGCTGCCTGGGAGGGGGGGTGCGAGTGTCGGAATTTCATATAAGGAAGACCAACACTGACAATGAGATTCGCAGAAACTCGATCTCCGAAACTTAATGGCATAGGGACTGAGGAGAGGGCCAGTGGAGCCAATGTTAAAATGTACGCTATTTGCGAGGCTGTTGCAGTGAGAGTCCTCGTTGAAAAGAGATGCAAAATCCGAGTTTTGAAGGGGAGGTATGAGATCTTCTGCCATAGCTTTTATGGTTTCACCGTAGGTGTTTTTGATTTCATCGATATTTTCGTTCTCCGGGAGAATATCCACATGGTACCAGTAAAAATCCTGGTTATCCCTTTTCCCGAGTAACTCTTGTAACTCTCGAATGTCCTTCGTGGTTGCCTTCTTTACAAGCCCAATTTTTTTAACTTCGGCAGTACCTTCCATACTGGACCGTAAAATTTTACATAGACTCTCGTTAGGAGGCTTATTTCTCCTTTTTTCCTCAGTAACGTGGCCATCAGAATCCATTAGAAGTGGATCCATTAGAGTTGAAGCCATTAGTAATAGAGCCTTTCGAAATGGATGGCTTACGAGGCAATAGTAAACCGTCTATCGCTAGTGCCTACTACGGTACAGTACTGTAGTGTTAATATGTTTTTTTTGCCACTTATAACATATGTTCTCTTTACGCGTTTGTAACATCTCTTTACGCGTTTGTAACATTATGGATCTGACGGTTGCGACTTAACGCAATATTCTCATCTTCCTTGCGGTCTCCTTCTGATATCAGACACGTGTGTACGGATAATATATGGTTTAGCTTGTAAGTGGCGCAAAAAGTCTCAACACTAATAGCGGAACACGGTGTAGTGTTTGTAACTATGCCGTGTGGCCCTTCCGATCAAATAATATTCGTCGACTTTTCAGCACCCTGCAGGTCAAACCGCCTGGAGAGCCGGTTTTAGTCAGAGTCAAACCTAACGGACGAATAGATTGCACCATAGTTCAAAAGTAGGCGTTTTTATGGTAGGCCTTTGGTAGGCGCACAAAACTTGGCACTAAACTCGCGTAGAGTAGGCATATTGTATGGGTGTGAGTTGCGGACACTCTTCTACGATCGTACGAATATGACGTATGATCATAGTACAGCGCACGCCACCTGACGAAATATTTTAGCGAACTGACGCGGCGTAGGATGACATTCCGCCGGAAAAAAAACCCGGAAAAAAAAAAAAAAAACGCGGACAGGCAACCTGGTTGGTCAATTTGAGACTTTATTTAGTGTGGCCTTCAAAATTACAGACGCTAATATGACAAATAGTCCTATCGTAAGTTGTGTTATGGGCTTTTCATGTGATCTTCTTAAGATCGCTACTTTGATCAGCGACCGTCCGATCGTCCAAATCTGACGGTTGAAATAAAAAACACCTCAAAATTCACAGAAAAAATATTTTTTGTCCGATTTTTTTTCAAAATTTAGACATGCCGTTTAATTCTCTATCGATCGATGTGCAACTCAACCCTCTTAACCTTTTTTTTCATTTTTCGACCAATACAATATGGGTCTTAAGGGCATATTGTATGTTTTGCATACAATAGGCATACTGTATGGGCCTACTTTCACCTACTTTTGAACTATGGATTGCACGTTTAACAAGGTTCTGAATATTTTTACACGTGCGAAAATATGAAATGGAGTCAGTGCGTGCAATTAGTCAATTACAAAGAACCGGGCATAAGAAAACCGTCCCACATGCATTTTATTTAGTGTAGGGAGAAGTGTTTGCATTTTAACGGATTGTGTGCAGTGCAAAAACGGTACGGTACGACATGTACGAGATGTCTTTTTGGATCTATTGCTTGATTCGTCGAAAGTCTACAGTACTGCTCTCGTACGTTTGAACGAGTTTTATTCAGGCCGTGGTACCAAACAGCCAGGATGACGTTTCTTGTGCACAGTTTGCAGTTCCGGTTAGGTATCTCGCCAAGGTGGGACTTACGGCGAATTTCGCATATTGAAGAGCCGTCCCGCAGGTCACCCACCCCGAGCCGCGCAGGTGCGAAATGCACCTGTCTATCGCTATTAGCGTAAAGGATTTATTAGTTTTAGTGTGGAAGTATAAAATACAATATTATTATAGTTCAAGGATGGCAGATTGTAGTCCACTTCCCTAAATTATTGTGGTAACACTGTTTTATGATTTTAGGCCACGGAGTTAGGGTCAAGTACTTGAAAAGTGGGGTAGTTTACAGAAATCCGCGTCTATTGGTACCAGAATGTACCGCTTATTTTGTTTTTACGCGCAAAACAATATTACAAAGAATCTTGCCAATACTCTCCGAAGTTCTGGGAGGTAACACTGACCGTCGGATATTCATTCGCGAGGTGTTCGCTTCATTTTTCTCTGTAGATGACAACGTTGCTGTAAGAGGTGGGTTGTTCACCTACAAAAAGCTACGTGTCACGATGGAGAACCAACGAAAAATCACAATGCAACTGAAAACAAAAAAAGTCATCTCGAAACGATCCTTCGTCAACCTATTTCTGGCAACGCTCTTTCGTCACACTATTTCCGACAAAGGATTTTCGTAATGTTTGAAAACAAGAATGCAAAAAAATGAGCTGGCGTAGAAGACTGACGTTTGCAAAAAGTACAAAAGTTATGTCGTATTATGACTTGGTAACGCAGGTACATGGTACGCAAGTGACGATTTGACGTAAAATTTGTCAAAACGAAATTTTTTAAGGATATCCAATATCGGATCGTAGCTTACGTGGTGTCGCTCAATTTAGAACACGTGGTTTACAAGCTCTACGTGATGGAACATCAACTCAATTAACCCGACCCGTAGAGCTAGGGCGTGTTCCCATGTGTTCAAGTAAGGGTTTTTTTCCGTCGTTTTCACAGAAAATGGGACTTCCAACGAGAAAATATTACGCCGTACGAAAAATGGGCAAAAACACAAGTACATTTTGCGTCCTCTTGGAACTTGAAAGGTACGGCAATTTGGCGTTATTATCATCGCGACCCACTTCCAGCTCATCTTCACACTTGCATTGGAATCAAATCGCGACCCACTTCCAGCTCATCTTCACACTAGCTCATCTTCACACTTGCACTGGAATCAAATCGCGACCCACTTCCAGCTCATCTTCACACTAGCTCATCTTCACACTTGCACTGGAATCAAATCGCGATCTGATTTTAACCAAAATAACACCCTATCGACGAATAAAAAGCATGTATTGCACGCGTGAAACGTCTTCGAAAATTTTTGAACGAAGGAGAGTACACGCTATTTTTTTCCATGCTCGTCACGCGCATGTACGTCCAAAAATGACAAGCATGTACGGGAAAAAAATCGTTGGGGTCTCGGGCCTCCACTTTCAATCATGGGTCTTTTGCAAAACTTACAACGCCCTCGTCTCTCCCTATCTTTTTCATTCGACCGCTCCTCTTTCTCTCATATCTAAATGAAATGCAACAATAATAGTATCAAATGAAAGATTATTTTTTTCTTTTTTTTATATATTTTTGGTCTCATTTTGATGGCGCATAGAATTATAAATGGTAAGAAAAAGAAATCGGGAAGCCATGGAGGAAAGTTTACGTGTTGATGACGTCATAAGGTAGCATGACTTCGCGATGTCACAAAACCCTAAACATCTACAATGTCACAAAAACTCGACGTCTACAACCGTCGCCGTTTTTGTAGACGTCACTAATTTTAGGAAGTTTCGTAGTCCTACATTTCGTTTGGTGCCATCGTAGGCTGTCGCATATTTTGTAGACATCTACACCTGTCACATATTTGAAGTAATGAAGGCGCAAGTAATGATTGACATAGGAACACTTTAAAAAGTACACCGTAAAATCTGCGCTAAAATCCATAGTATGATTCAAAGTTTCTGTTACATGGGAACACGCCCTTAGCCGCACGATAACAGAAACAACTGATATAACGGCACCCTTAGACTGTGTGCCCATGGGTTGAAAATTTGAAATAAGGGTTTTTTTATCGTGACCTGCAACGAGAAATTCACACGCCGTACGAGAAATGTGTGAAAACTAAAGTACATTTTGCGTCACCTTAAAACTTCTAATGTACTCCAATTTGGCGTTATTATCTTTTAGACCCACTGCCACGTCATGCCAGCTCATCTTCAAACTCCTCAAAAAATCAACTCGCGAGTAGATTTTGTTAAAATTAATAGTTGAGCAACGAATATGAAAATGTTCTCACGCGTCACACGCCTTTGAAAAAAATTGCATGAGGGAGAGTACACGCTATTTTTTTCCCTGCTCGTCACGCGCATGTACGTAGAAAAATGACGAGCATGTACGCTAAAAATTTTGCAGGGGTCTCGGACCACTCTCATTCATGGGTCCTTATCAAAAATTTACATCATCGTGGTCTTTCCCGTCATTTTCACTCTACTGCTCCTCTCACCCTAATTTCAGAATGATATACACCAATAATAGTATGAAATGAAGAAAAAAAAAATATTTTTTTATGCCTTTGGTTGTAGCTTGATGGCATATCGAAGGATAAAAGATAAATAAAAAAACCAGGAAGCCATGGCGTAAAATTTTGCTCCTAATGTCGTCACAAGTGAGCATGACTTCACAACGCCACAAAACTATAAATATCCACGAAGTCACAAAAAAATAAACGTCTGCAAGCGTCGTTGTTTTTGTAGACGTCACCAATTTTCGTAAGTTTGGTAGTCCTCTTCAATCGTCACAAGTTGTACCCGGGTCTACAATCGTCACATTTCAAAGTTACGATTTCGTTATTGGACATAGGAACACTCTAAAAATTACTACGGAGAATCTTCCCTAAAACCCAAAGTTCCAAAGTTTGTAAAAACCCTTTTAACAATACTACTACAACTTAGGGTATTTGCCCGTGTGTTAAACTATTGTGTGTTTTTAGTCGTTTTCCACACGGTTTTTTTTTTTTTTTAAGCTTGCATTTTGTACTTTTTTTTTGCAGGGGTCTCAAGGCTTCAATGCCATTTCACGGAAAGGTGAACTATTTGTGAAGGTGCCATTGCAGCTCGCGCCTCTCTCACCTTGCTCACTGCCTCTCTTTCACTCCAAACTTCACCACTTTGCGGCATCACTAGAGGCAGGCACAATACCGAGGGCTACAACGCGTGCGCGAACCAACTCACGCTGGGAAGAATCCGACAAACGCGCCCCAAAAAATGTTTTTTGTTTTGTAGGGGCCTCAAGAATTATATGTCTATTTATGGCGACCGGACAGTAGATGCAAACGCTAAAGCATTTTGTTCAACCATTAACAGCACGAGGTGGAAGGATGTAAGTCTATCAAGTCACGCAAAGACATGTGACGTACCAAAACGTTAAAAAAAATATGATGTGTATTGGGTCTTACAAAAAAGTTAAAAAAAAAAGCGTGTAAAGACAATAGTCGACGTTGAATGCCGTCAAGGGCATTGTCGACATATACAATCATCACAGTTTTAAGTAACAATTTCGTTGTTAGGGTACGACCCCATGTACTTGTAACTTAGCTAACTTACTTTGTATTTTAGCACGGATCAAGCGAACCCGGAATTTTAGGTGTCTCTATGTGTTTACTCAAAATTGTTACTTCAGTTTGTGACGATTGTATACCTCGACAACACTCGTGACGGTTGTCACCGTGTACAATTTGTCTTTGCCGCACCTTATTTTTTCGAAACTTTTTGAAGCGTCGCAAGACACATCGTAATTTTTGAAACGATTTGGTATGTCGCATGACATTGCGTGACATCGTAGACGTACAGCCTTACATCCGTGGCTGTACAACATGACTTTGCGTAAACCTCTCCTGTCCGGCCGCCATGACTTCGCAGATTTTTCACTTTCGCAACATGCCTTTGCGTAAACCTCTCCTATCCGGCCGCCATGACTTCGCAGATTTTTCACTTTCGCAGATTTTTCAACTTTGCGTGACATGACACTGCATCCTCGAAACCCCTGCAAAAAAAAAACCGTACAAGGTGTATGCGGACAAAAACGAACAACCCTGTAATTTTTTCAGTTGTCAAAAACTTTTGAAAACTTTTTACAATTGGGAATATGTTTTCCTATTTGTGTAAACGGTTTTACTTATGTTTTCCTATTTGTGTAAACGGTTTTACTTTGCTTAAAACACATTGCAGATGTGGTTTATGATAAGTTTGAAGATGACGTGACATTGGGTCGAAAAAACACAAAAAAACAATTTTTCGTACTTCCTAAGTTCGAGAATGACGCAAATTGTACTCTACAAATTTGCGATTTCTTCGTACGGTTTCAACTTTGGCAGTACGGCACTAAGTTTGAAAGGAAAACGACAGAAAAAAACCAGAACTTAACCACATGGGGCCGTACCCTTACACATTTGGACGCTTAAAAACCGTGTGTGGATAATCTTCGATACAATACAAAGTATGGATAATCTTCGATACAATACAAAGTATGGATAATCTTCGATACAATACAAAGTAAGTTCGCCAAGTTAGGGTAACCTTCCATCAGGCGTTCCCAGTAATCGTACGAACACGTTTACTGGGAGTAAAATTTGTAGCACCCTTCCATCAGGTCGTGCCAGTGAATGAGGTGTTAGATTGCGATTGGTACCACGTAGGACCTTTTGAGCCGCCCAGGAATAATCATCATTTCCAAAAGGACAAAATCGCAGCTGCGTATGTGTACGGGCGGACGCCGATTAAAATATCTAGTAGCGTCACGCTAATGTACAATCTGAACGTTCTTAGGGTTGTTGTGGTATCAACGGCCACGAAAACCGTTGCAAAATTAAAGTTTGTACAAATGTCCAAGGATGTACCATTTGTACGTAAATCGCTGTATCGCACATTTATGAAGGAGACGTCACAGGATGTCCTACAAACAAAGTTTTTTTTGTCGTCGACCATACAACCAAGACTTTTTTGTCGTCGAACAGGCTGGCTTTCATGTCACACGGTACACTCCAATTGCCACATGTAAGTTTATTACTTCACGTCTGTCGTGGATCGACTCTGACTTTACAAGTGGACCAAAACACGCGTCCAGTAATCACAAACTCTCCTCCCGAGGACAGTTGGAGGAGACTAGCTACGTACTGGAAACAAGAAGCATTTGCGTCGAAAATTGAAAATCGGACGGTGATAGTTCTCTCCAAGAAGTCTGGAGAATCTCAACGAATTTTTAGTAAACATCTTTTGAAAAAAAAAAAAAAAAAAACAGTACGGCTTATGATAATTTTGAAAATGACGTGACAGTGGGTCGAAAAAACGCAACACGACAAATTTTCGTACATCCTAAGTTCAAGAATGACGCAAATTGTACTCTACAAATTTGCAATTTCTTCGTACGGTCGCAACTTAGGCAGTACGGCGCTAAGTTATATAGGAAAACGACAGAAAAAAACCCGAACTTAGCCACATGGGGCCGCAGCCTAAGAACGATGGGCAGTTTACCAATGTACCAAGATAAAAGCTCGTACGAAATACTGTACGAACTGCCAATTTAGTACGAATCAAAACATATCGTGCGATCGCACTGTTGCAGCACAGTCCGGAGCAAGGTTAGGGAAAGTTCAATGAACTAAATTTTGAAGTTTTTGACCGTCCAACCACTCGAAATAGAAAAAAGAAAAGGAAAAGCAAAAGGGGAAAGAATTTAAATCAATTGAACTTGAGAATTTCCGTACATATGGCTACTACTCTTTTGTCGCCACTCTCTTTAACTCCTTTGTCGTTTATCAAGGATGGCTCTGTCTTAAGAAAAAATCAAAGGGTGTTGAGTACAATGATAGGGTTTAAAAATGCGAAAATTCGATCCATGAAATGAAATTCCTTGAGGAGGAGTTTACATGTAGTCAGAGCTATGGGAGAGGAAACTGAAAACAAAACTGTAACTAAAACGGAAACTGTAACTGAAACTGGAGAAGGGAAGACAGGTGAGTAAAATCCAGGAGAAAAAAGGGGGTAAAGGAAGAGAAAAGGGTAAGAAAAAAAAAGGGAAAATGGGTGATACTAAAAAATAATTCAAGAATTAAGTAAAGATAGAAATCCGTATTTGTAAGAAAATCAGAGTTTTTAGAAATGGATTGTTTCAAAGAAATGGGCGAGAACAAAATCAATGAATAAGAAAAAAATTATTTAGTAATCAATAAATGGGTAAGGTGAAAACGAGTAAATGAAAAAGTAAAGAGAAAAATGGGTGATTTTTTAGGAAATGGGTATTTTAAAGAAACGGATAATTCTAGAGAAATAGATGAGAAATAATAAATAATAAAAAAGCTGAAAAATGGGGAAGATCAAAATAAGTAAATAAATAAGTAAAGAGGGAAATGAGTTATTTTTTAGTAAATGGGTAATTCTAAGAATATGGGGCGTTTGTAAAGAAAAGGATAATTATAAAGAAATGGGTGAAAACAAAAGAGTAAAAAAACAAATAAGGATAAAAATGAGCAATTTTAAGGAAATTTCTACTTTAAAAATGCGGTAATATGAAGGAGAAAAAATGAGTTTGTTTGCAATTTTTGAAACAGTAGATTTGGATTTTTGAGAGATGTTGAATAAACATGAAACCCTATAAACTGTAAAACCCCTTAAAACCCCTTTTGAAATGTCCCTTTTGAAATATCCCTTAAATCTTCCTTAAAACTTCTTAATACCCCTTCAAAATACCTTTTACACCCCCTTACACCCCTTTATACCCTTTTATACCCCTCTATGACCCTTGTATAATTGTACCCCTTCAAACTACACCGTTATACCCCTAAATACCCCGTTCAAATACTCCTTTACATCCCTTTCAGATACCCCTTTGTACCCCTTTCAATTACCCTTTATACCCCTTTTTGTGGTCCAGGGAGTGCAAGGAAGGAGAGGGAGAGAGGGCAGTTGACGGCCATAGTCACCGGAGCCATTTCTATCGCTTTGGGGGTTGCTTACCTCATTCTAGTCACCGTTCTAGACACGAGAGGGATAGAATTGATCCCTCCACCCCCCGAGGCTTATGGAGAATAGAGAGGGATAGAGGGATACACGGACAGAGGGATACAGGGATACAGGGATAGGGGGATACAGGGATACAGGGATAGAGGTACTCTCTCCATCCCCCGAGGCTTACGGGGAATAAAGAGGGATAGAGTTACTCCTTCCGCCCCCCAAGTCTCATGGAGAATAGAGAGGGATAGATGGATAGAGGGGTAGAGGATACGACAAATTACAGTAAAAAGGACAAAATTCCGTACGGAGGGAACCTTCTCTCTCTCCCTACTGACGTTCTAGAAAGTATTCTCGCTCTAAAAACTTTTGAAGAAATTAAATGGCATTCCGGATGGGCCGCCTATGAAGGAAAATTGGGTATAACTCCTGTTATAGTTTTAGTCCTTTATTGTTCCGAAATCAGTATCGTGCAAATTGCCTCCAAATTGCATCGACTGCGACATTGCCACGTGGCAAAAGTCACCGCCTGGTGTCCGGAATTTCCGGGAGGAGGGAGTATGGTGGCAGAGGTAGGAGAGAGAAGGAATTTGGAGAAAAAGTTAGTGGAGGAGGGAGTGGAGTGGTGGGTTCGTTGTCGAATAGCGAAAGAAATTGTTTCGGGGAATTCAATTTTTGCCAAATGATGGACTTTTTACAAATTTTGTTTTTTCCAAAGATATTTTCTTTAATTCCGCGGAGAAAAGTAAATATATTTTTACTCAGGGCAGCTGCACCGAGACGAAAACTTTTTCCATTGGACAGATTTTGGTGGAAATGCTGACTGGAAATAGTCAAGAAGTGGACGAAATTATTAAACAGTTGCAAAAAGGAAATTTATCCACAAATGAAATTTTACCCACAAATGAAAATTTACCCACCAGTAAATATTTACCCAAGAAAGAAATTTTTTCGGAAATTTTAAAGCAAAAAGTGGATTTTCGGTCCGGAAAATGGCCGGAAGAGTTGATTGAAAAATTTATCGATGTGATTTTAATATCGTTAGACGTGTCCAATTTTTATTCTTTGGAGGAAATGGCTTCGGATCTCTCACAAATCGCGGAAATTGCGGCAGATATGGACAGAAAAGAAACTTTCTTCTTCTTCTCCTCAGAAAACAGTTAGGGTTCAGGCGGTACAGGAGGTAAGCCTCACCGTAATTAGCGTGGATCTTGCTGAGTTTTGATCTTTTTTTTTTTTTGTTGTGCGCACATTTTTTCAATTCTTTTAAAAGAATATTCATTTGTTCTCCAAAGTTTCATTTGTTTCCAGATTAGGTCTTGTCCACACTAATTCAGGATGTTTTAAGAAAAAAGAGGTTTTTGATGTTATCGAAAAAAATGAACGAGTTTAATAAGTTGTAAAGTAGGATATGGTCTTAGAATTCGTTTTTTTTTTTTTTTTAGGTTTCGTAAATTTGCAAACTGTGGTGGTCATTTTGTTTTTTTTCATTCATGGAAGAAATCCCTTGAAAAAGGAAACTAGTGGAGAAGGGTTATGAATGCATATAATATTGCATATATAAGCAATATTTTTACATGTTCTTTTTCTTTCCTAAAATTTAAAGAATATTACAATTTAGGGTTTCCAGGGACTAACAAGAGTAAATGAAAGGAAGATTCAAAGAGGAAGGTTTTATATGCGTCTTTTTTGGAAGTTCTAAGATTTTCACTTTTTTAAAATCAAATTGTAAAGAGTGACATTATATTTCCTTTTAAAAATTATATTTTTAGCTCTAATTGCACCATTCTGAAATTTTGAGTCTGATCATTTTTTGACTTCATTGGCTTCGGAAAAGGATAAACAAAAAAAGGAAAAAAAACAAGAAAAAAAAAGGATCAGAAAAAGGATGAAAAAGGGATCCAGAAGGATCCAAAAAGGATTAGAAAGAATTAGAAAGGAAAAATTGGGAAGAAAAAAAAAATCTTAAGTTTTTCCCTCTATGTATGTCAAATTCCTTTTTTTTTTCTTTTTACGTTTTCCTTTTAAGGCATTCAAACCCGTAAAGGTGATAAAAGTAGTTAACTATTTGTTTTTATCCTTTTTTTTGTTTGTTCTTACGCTACTCTTAAAATTTAGCTTTATTTCCTTTGTCCTCAAGATAGATAATGTTTTTCTTTCAAAACATTGAAAATGTAATAGTTATTATCTGTTTTTGCTTATGTTTTTTTGTTCTGCTTGTCCTTGATCCTATCATAAAATATATATATATATATATATATATATATATATATATATATATATATATATATATTTTATGTATTTCATTTCTTTCTTTTTTTTTTTTTTTATTATTTTCTTTTCATTCCATTTGTTGCATTTCAATCTTCTTTTCTTTTCTTTTTCCCTTCCTTTTTACGTTCTTTTCTTTTCTTTACTTCAATTTAATTTATATTTTCTCAAGTTTTACATGTGTTTTGCAGGAAGTACTTTTTTTGGATCTAATTCCGAGTCAAGAGCAACTTGATTGGTGTAAAAAACAACTTTCCGAATTAATTACGGATATGAAATGGGCTTTAAGCTCAAATAATATCAAACGGGCTTTCTTTCTTTTAAGCGAAGGAAAACTTCTGCTTAACAATGTCACCGCTCCGACAAAAAAATCCCAAAATAAAACTTTGAAAGATTCGTCAAAAACAAATCCGTTAGAAAAAGATGAATCGCTAAAAAACAATGATTCTCTGAAAAAAAATGACTCTCTAAAAAACGACAATTCGCTGAGAAAAGATGACTGGCTAAGAAAAGATTCGTTTAAAAAAGAAGTTGAAAGAGATAGGGAGAGAAGTGGCGATGACGAGATGTGAGAGTTTGCGATTATTGGCCGGAGCAATAAAAAATGTGATAAAAGTGGCTATGAAGGTATATAAACAGGATAAAGTAAATAAAGTTAGCTTATTAATAGAAGAGGCCGAAGAGGCGGATGAAGAAGCGAATGAGTTGCAGAAAAAATTTGGGTTAAAAGGAGTCAAATTTGACTTATGTCTTGAGGGAGAGGGAGAGGGAGAGAGAGAATGTTTAGAGCGAGGTGGAGAGAGGAATTGGGATTGTGATTGGGATTGGGATTGGGATTGGGATTGGGGAGGAGGATTGGGAGGAGGAGGAATGGAGACGAGATATAGGTCAAATGGAAACAATTTGGGTTACTTTTGTGGGCTGGAGGGAGTGAGGAATTGGGATTGGTATGGAGGAGGAGGAGGAAGAGGAGGAGGAGGAGGAGGGGGAAGAGGAGGAGGAGGAGGAGAGGAAAGGGAGAAGAGATATAGGTCTAACGGAAACAATTTAAATTACTTTTTCGAGTCGGAGAGAGAAAGAGAGAGGTGGAAGTGGAATGAGGAAATGTGGCAGTTTCAGAGGAAACAATGGTCAGAAAGGGAAAATTCGGGGCGGGGGAGAGAGGGAAAGGAATTGGGATTGGAGTGAAGAAGGTAATGATTCGCAGAAAAGATATTGGTTAGAAAGAAACTATTCTAACCAATATATGGGGGGAGAGAGAGAGAGAAGAAGTTGGGATGAAGAAGTTTACGGAATGCAAAGAAGAAATTGGTTAGGAAGGGTGCAGGACGAACAATGTTTTGAGGGGGGGGGAGAGAGAGAATGTTTTGAGGGAGAGAGAAAGAGAAATCCGGGTGGAGACAAAGAATCGATTCAAGCGCAGAAGAAGCCAGGGGTAGAGGGAGAGAAACCGAAACAAGTTTCTGAGCGAGTGAGAGAACAATGGATATGGAACGACGAAATAGATCTTCAAAAAAATAACGTTTTTGAAGAAAAAAGAAAGTATGAATATTCTCAAGATAAATCAAAGTATGTGAGAGATTGGATTTATTTTCGGAGTGATAATATTTATAACTCTCCAGAACCGCCAACATCACCAGATCGATACCCCTCCCCCCCTCTCCCTCCTCCCTCTCTCTCCTCTCCGGCTGACTCAGAACTTGGATGGGAGATTTTTTGACGCTAACTTTTTTTTTTTTTTTTTTAGATTTTTTTGTTTAGTCTTTGAAGTTTTAGAAGTTTTAGAATAGATTTGTTGTTTTCAAAAGTTTGAAGGCAATTTTATTTTTTTAGGTTCGGTATTTTACAGAGCTTTTTTTTTAGCAAAAGCCAAAGTACAAAACCTTGTGCAAAAAAAATGTAGGATTTGTGTTAAACGAAGAAAACAGATGGGAAAAAAAAATATAATAAACAGAAAACTTTTCCAAAAAGTTTTTGATTTGTTTCCGGTGAGTGAATTGGAGCTTTGATATTTTTATTTTTATTTATTTCTTTCCTATGGTTGGGAATTTCATTGTTGATGGAAAATTTGATAATGCCTAAACTGACAAAATAAAATGACAATAATGACTAAAATCTTGTCTGGCTGTATGTGAAGAAAGGTTTATATCATCATTTTTTGGGATAATTTTATCACATATGTTTGATTTTTTAAATAAATATTTGTTAAGATAATATTGCATGATATCAATCATAGAAAAAGACAGCATAGTTCAAAAAGTTGTTCGTTTTTTTTCTCAGAATGTTGGAGGGATCCTTGTCAGAACCTTTTCGTTCCAGCTTCTCCTATCCTTAGAAAACCTAGAAACCCCATATATTTTCTGAATTAAATTATACTTGGTAAAGAGTTGGTTTTAATTCAAAAAAATTGGATGTTTTCGTTACTCTCCTTTCCACTCCAATTTCCTCTCTCCTCTCCTCTTCTCCTAGGCGTTGGCCCTTCAGAAAAAGTCCCCAGAAAACAGAAAACAGGAATTAGAGACAGAAAACAGAAACCAGAAAAACAGAAAAACAGAAACTAGAAAAACAGGCAACAGAAAATAAAAAACTGATGGCCATCAATTTGTGTTTACAAAGTCGGTATGATGTCACATTATAAAAGATCTGGTCGTGAATGTAACAAATTCTCTGACGTATTTTCTGGAGATTGTTTCTCTACCGAGGCAAGCAGAGATAGACTCTTTTCTTGGGTCTATACACAATTGAAAACCCGCAACGCTTAGACATTTATACATTTCGGCGTTTAAAGAGACAGTTACACAATTCGACATTTTAAGATATAAAGACATTTGGTCATTCAAACGTTTTAACTTATAGACATGTGACATTTTGACATCCAGACATTTAAACGTTTGAAGAATTAAACATTTACGCATGTAGAACTTAACGGGGTTGCTTTTCGTAGATATTTAATTGAGTTGGGGTTGGGGTCATTATTCTGGTTTAGTGGGTTGTTGTGCTTTTCATTTGAGTTTCAGTGCTTTTATTCTATTTGCCATTTTTCTGTGTTCCCGTTGCTTTCTTTGTTTTTTATTGCCCTGCTTGTAGTTTTTCAGTTTTGGCCATGCCACCCCTTTTGTACCCCCAGACTCAGATGGTTTACCATCGTGCTTTTTAATTTATCCTGTGTTTATCTTATTTAGACATTTCAACCTTTGAGGATTTTGACTTTTAGACATATTGTTTTTTGGAATATTTATCCATTTACGTTTAGACATTTCGACATTTAGTTACAGGTTAAGTCATTGTGTTTGGCAGTGTTTTTTAATTATTATCCAGAGCTATATCTGACTACTATTCATATTTTCTTTGATAGGGTTTGACTGTGGTGAATGTTAAACCTGAATAAGGTAATTGGTAGGAGAGACTGAACAGTTTAGCTTACTCGCTTAATAAACACAATCAGAACCAAGTAATCCCCCCTTCCCTTTTTGTTGTGTGTGTAGCTATACCTCAACCTCGCTAGACGACAAACTGCATCGACCTAAACGACAAACTACAGGTCATTTAAAGTTGCAATTCGTACGGTATTAATTTCGTTTTTTTGGTACGGCTGCAGATTTTCTCGTTTTTTTCTAAGTTACAGAGGAAAACGACAGAAAATAACTATAACTTTAGCACATGCGAAAGTACCCTAAGTAAAACATGGGCAATAGACATAGTTGTTCAAATCGTATTTTACTCACGATACAAATGCGCGAATAATAAGTAGAATCGGAGAGGTCGATTTGAAAAAATTGTTAGTGATTGTGAATCCGTACTATTCCGTACATGTCAAAAATGAATTTACATGTACTGAAGTTTGTACATTTTCTGTACAATTTCTGTCTCTTTTCGTAATAGTCCATACATTTTCTGTACAATTCCGTACATTTCCGTAAAATTTCTGTTCAGTTTACCGGACAGAAAGTACTACGAAGTGCAATGTATCTTCTCGTCAAAGTCCGTACATTTCTCGTACAAAACCGTACAGTTACCGCAAATACCGTACAGTTTTCCTGAATTGTCCGTTCAGTTTACCGGACAGAAAGTACATCGCGTTTTTTTGCGATTTTTTCAAAAGTCACGAAGAATACGTAAAAATCGGAAAAAATGAAAAAATCGTGCGATTTGAACAATTATGGCAATAGATATACTCATGTTTCTCGTGGTAGTTTAATTTGATTCTACCTGTTCTAAACTCCAGTTCTCCTCCTCGCTACGCGACATTTCCTACTTCGCGCCACTATGTACCTGTGGATCGGGCCTACGGCCGCTGCCAACCGTATGAACACTGGCGAAACCATAGGCTTCTATTCTCCTTCGATCAACTATTGCGGTTATGGATCGTCGACGTGTTCCGGAACTCCCTCAGCGTGATCCCCCGGGCTGGGGGGACTTACGGGGTTGCTTTTCGTATATATTTAATTGAGTTGGGGTTTGGGTTGTAGTTTTGGTTTAGTGGGCTGTCGTGCTTTTCATTTTGAGTTTAAGTGCTTTTATTCTATTTGCCATTTTTCTTTGTTCCCGTTGCTTTCTTTATTTTTTATTGCCCTGCTTGTAGTTTTTCAGTTTTGGCCATGCCACCCCTTTTGTACCCCCAGACTCAGATGGTTTACCATCGTGCTTTTTAATTTATCCTGTGTTTATCTTATTTAGACATTTCAACCTTTGAGGATTTTGACTTTTAGACATATTGTTTTTTGGAATATTTATCCATTTACGTTTAGACATTTCGACATTTAGTTACAGGTTAAGTCATTGTGTTTGGCAGTGTTTTTTAATTATTATCCAGAGCTATATCTGACTACTATTCATATTTTCTTTGATAGGGTTTGACTGTGGTGAATGTTAAACCTGAATAAGGTAATTGGTAGGAGAGACTGAACAGTTTAGCTTACTCGCTTAATAAACACAATCAGAACCAAGTAATCCCCCCTTCCCTTTTTGTTGTGTGTGTAGCTATACCTCAACCTACGAAAGAGAAAGTAGTACTTCACAAACTCCAGCTGTTTGTTTGTCGACGACGTGTGACCTTGTCAATTTTTACTCAAGTAGCCTTCCACTTATCGTAGTTTTCTAAGTTTCATGACATCCTCAATGTGAAATTCGATTAATTTGGTCTTTTATAGTGATAACAAGCTTCTCTTATTGCATCCTTGTTGGTATTGTTATTAGTTAAATTGTTACTACCTCACAGAATGTGATTGTCCTCCTCTTAATTGAACTGTTGACCAAGTTTTTATGCAAAGTTTAGCTGCTGGTTTGGATAAGCTTACTTTGCTGGTTTTAAAGACTCTTTGCCAAGTTTAGTATGTCTTGTAAATTTTAGCTGATGATAGGATTAACATGTTGGACATTCGAAAATGCAATTTCCTTCTCATTTTAACCTCCTAGGGATAACAATACTTAATGTTTTAGCATATAAGTTTATCATTGGACATAAAAAATTGGGCATCATTTGGCGTTGGGCATTGGACATTGGATATTGAACATTGCAAAATGGACATTGGAAATTGCAAAATGGACATTGGACATTGGACATTGCAAAATGGACATTGGACAATGGACATTGGACATTGCAAAATGGACATTGGAAATTGGACATTGAACATTGCAAAATGGACATTGGACATTGGGCATTGGACATTGCAAAATGGACATTGGACATTGGACATTGAACATTGCAAAATGGACATTGGACATTGGGCATTGGATATTGAACATTGATGTTGGGCATTGGATGCCTATCTAGTGTGTTCTACCATAACAAAAACGTAATTCAAAAAGAAATGAAATGAATAAGACAAATGAAGTTAAGAAACAAACAAACCAAAGAAAACAAGTAAAGAAGTAAAGGGAGGGGAAAAGTAAAGCAAAAGTGAGTAATCAACTCCATGGCATACAAATAGCGGAATAAGCTCTAAAACTAAATCGTTGCATCTATCTTTCTCCCCCTCATGATAGCATTTAGTTCATTATTATTAATCCGTTGAAACAAAATTCATTAAAAAGAGTAAGTTAAATATATATGTAAAAAAATGAAATAATAATAATAATAAATAATAATCTATATCTGTCTCATATACCTGATAATGTCATAGCTTATGTTTACTGATATTTTTTTCCTTCTTCTCTTCACATAATTTTCTATATACTAGTTAATCGGATGACTTTGACAGCGATTATAGAACAAATCTAAAAAAAAAAAAAAAAAATTACAAGCTTGTAATCAAAGGCTTCACGGTTCCTTCCATGTGCGCAAAAGAAAAACTCACCTATAAATGCTATGGGCACACAGTTATAAATACATCAACGGCGATTTGTGAGAATGGCCATCGGGATCCATATTATATTTAAGGGCACAAACAGAATGAGCATAAGATAGTACACGATCTCATCCCAGAGAAAAAGTAGCATTAAGGGTACGGCTATAAAAGTACATATCAATGCAACATATGCAAATCCCATCGGATCGCCATCTGATTCCGACGTCCATGGAACTCCTCCAACACTGAGTCCGAACACTGCGAATAAAGAAAGCACGAGTTATTATAAGTGTGGATGAAAATGTTATCGTAGCCCTATGTACTCTACAGAATTTGAAATAACTTCATGCGCAATAGCATATCAAAGGACAGGTTCAAAGAGGCTTACGTCCAAGTATAATGGTCAAAGGGAGAGACACAAAAGTGAAAATAGTGATGTAATAGAGCTGCTTATTGGCGGTTTCAGTCTGCCATTGATCCAAAGTCGCTTGCAAGGCTGTGACTCGGGATGTTAGAAATTTAATGCTTCTTTTGGCGAACTCGATTCTTGCCGACAAGCTCTTCATGGTCGCTTTCAAAGAGGCTTTCATGGCCTCTGAGGTCCCGTCGATCTGCAAAAACCAACCTTTTTCATGCATTGCCACCTCCACCTTCGGGAGAACCATGTCCGCGTTGTCGATACCCTAAAGAACAAAAGAGAGGTGTTTCATAAGTGAGATGGTCTCAAAAAGATAGTAATCATGAACATGTTGACTTTGAAGTGAATCTTCATTAAAAGGACATCAAGCTGCGTAAATGTTTCAGATGAGATTTTAGTCATGGGTTCACCAACTCCAACTCACTCAGGTGATGCTCCAAGTGACGAAGAAGACGTTCTTCTTTCAATTTCATAATATCGGTTTTATCTCCTGCCACAAACCATAACGTTCATACTGTCAGACATTCATTATGGCTACCTGTGCCGTCTACACAAAGGAAAGTGTGTTATGCAACAGGGAAACGCAACACTCAGAGGCAACAGACTCCACCAAGTATCACTTGGAAATTTCAAGGCATTTTTCTCCTCTGAAGCTCTTTTTCTCTGCACACATGCAGGATTTTTGCATAGTAAATGAGTATTGTTATCCGTAAAAGAACACTTTTAGCACAATATTGTAGTTCTGTAGTATTGTACACCATACCAAATTTGAAAAACCTATTTTGCTATAGAGTACACGTATCGTGGAAACACATCACATTTTTTGATTACAGACAATCATCACCATATTGACGATGCAAAGTTCATACTTGGAGAAATTTCTCACTTTTATATGCCCCGAATATCACAACCTTGCGGATATCACAATCCCAAATACGTACACTGTGTATCCCTCTCTTCCTCACCCGCTCCCCCTCTCCAGTTCTCCGTACACCTCCTCTCCCTCCCCCTTCCCACCCCTTCCCTCTCTTCCTCCTCTCTTCCCTCCTCTCTCTTTCCCCCTCTCCCTCCCCCTCTCCCTCCCTCTATCCCCATGTCTGCCTTCTCTTTCCCCCACCATCCGCCTCCTGCCCCTGATGCCGCTTGTCTCCCCTCAAATCCTGCCACGTCAGCTCTTGCCACGTGTCAGGCCTTAAACCCTGCCACCCCAGCACCCGCCACGTCAGCACCTGCCACGTCAGCGCTTCCTCTGTCGCCCTGGATGGAAGCAGCCCGGCTGGCTCAGGAGGTTGTGACACCTGTCACGCCCGGACAATGGGGGGTGTTAACCGCGATCTCGAAAATTGCGAAACAGCAGAAGCAGGTGGGGAGCTGATCTTAACCCTAATTTAAACCCTAATTTTAACCCTAGTTTTAACTAGGGTTAAAATTAGGGTCAGAGAACTGCGGTTGAAAGTAGGGTTAGAGAAATAGAGTTAAAACTAGGGTTAGAGAACTAGGGTCAAAATTAGGGTTAAGAGTAGTATGGGCAATTTCAACCAGGGTTAAAATTAGGGCTAACATAATATGGGACCCTTTAACTAGGGTTAAAATTAGTGTTTTGTCAGGCAACCATGAAGGAAAAGGGTAAGAATGTAGGAATTATGGTTTTTTCTACTAGGGCTGTTTAGGTCTTTTTCACTGTTTTCTTTCGGTGTTTCAGGGTTTTTTCTTGGATTTTTTAGGGTTCTTAGTGTTTTTTTGGGTTTTCTAGGATTTTTAAAGATATTTTTAGGGTTTTTAGGCATTATACTTTTATTTATATTACGTTGCGGAAAAAGAAAGAAAGAAAGTTTGAAAAAAAAGAAAAAAAAAAGGTTTTTTAGGGTTTTTAAACTTGGAATATCCTCTTCTGTACAATTTAATTGCCAAAAACTATCCTCTTCTCTTCCCCTCTCCCCCTCTCCCCCTTTACGCCCCCCTTTATCCCTCTCCCTCTCCTCTCCCACTCCCCCCAGGACCTCCACATCCCTCTCCACTCCTCCGACCACACTCGGTCGAGCCTCTCCCTCTTCTTCTCCCCTCCCCCTCCTCCCTCTCCCGAGTCCTACTCCCTCTCCCTTTCTCTCTCCCCCCCCCTCTGCCCACTCATACTCTCTCTCTCACTCTCCCTCGCCCTCTTTCACTCTCCCCCGAGGGCCTCCACATCCCTCTCCACTCCCCCGACCACACTCTTGGTCGAGCCTCTCCCTCTCTCTCTCCCCTCCCGCTCCTCCCTCTACCGAGTCCTGCTCCCTCTCACTCTCCTCTCCCTCTCCTCTCCCCTCCCCCCTCTCCCCACTCCTACTCACTCTCCCTCTCCCTCTCCTCTCCCTCTCCCCCCAGGGCCTCCACATCCCTCTCCACTCCCCTGACCACACTCTCGGTCGAGCCTCTCCCTCTCCTCTCTTCCGATTCGACGCCGTCTCTGTCTCCGCCAAACACTGCCGAATTAGCCGACGTCAGCATCCCTTCCCATCACCCCCTCCCCCCGACCAGGGGGCTGAGAGAGAGGGGGCGGAGAGGGACAAGGAGAGGGCCGAGAGGGAGAGGACGGGAGGGAGAGGGCAGGAGAGAGGGAGTGGGAGGTGTGGGTGAGGGACAGCAGTTCTAACGGAACGTGGATTAACGGATGCAGAGGTACACAGTCAAAGAGGAGGGAAGGCAAGAAGAGGTTGGCGAAAGGCAATTAGGTGCAAGGCAATCTTGACGACAGGGAGTGGGTGTGGAGGGTGAGGGAGAGAG
>JBBHKE010000726.1:68302-96838 GCA_037447655.1 Zygnema cylindricum | reverse complement strand
AAAAACCTCAAAACAAAAACCAAAAAGCGAAACCAAAAAAACCCAAAAACCCAAAAACAAAGGTTTACTTTTGCAAACCCCCCGAAAAAAACCCAATTTAAATCAAAATTCAACTTCAACTTTATGGAAAAAAAAATAAAAAAAATGAACTTTAGGAAGCTTTGGCCCGAGTGGACACAACCACCGAAACTATTCCTCAAAATACCCAGAAATAATATAAAATACCTCAAAAACTACCTCCTTAAAAACCCTGAAAAAAAATGAAAAAAATAAACCGTTCACAGTTATTTTTCACAACTGTTCACAGTTGTTTTTCACAACTGTTAACAGCTTTGACTCTTTGAAACAAAAACACAAAAAAAAACCAGAAAAAACCAAACCAGAAAAAAAACCAAAAAAATCCAAAAAACACCAAAAAAATAAATAAAACAAAGCAAGAAATAAACAACTAAATAAATTAGTAAAAAAAAATGCAGATTCTTCAAGAATCTTTGGCCCGAGTGGATGCCAAATGGCGAGAGGTGGTGAGACAAGGGGAGGCCCTTTTGGAGGTAGAGAGGGGGGAGAGGGAGAGGAATATGACACGAGTCACAGAACTAGAGAGAGAGGTTCAAGATTTGGAACAGCGTCTCGCGGCCGCGAAACAGTCGAGAGAGGAGGCGGAAATTTTAATCGAAAAGTAAGGAAAAAAAAATTAAAAAAAAAATAGAGAAAAAGTGTGAAACAGTTGTAAAAAAGCTGTCAAAAAGATGTAAAATAAATTGTAAAAATGTTGTGAAAATTGTAAGAACAAGGAAAGTAAGCAAAAAAAAAAAAAAAAGTGTGAAAAAGTGTAAATACGTTGTAGCAAAATCGTTAAAATGTTGTTTAAAAGGTTGGAAAAAAGTTGTAAAAAAGTTGTTAAAAAGTTGTAAAAGAAATTGTAAAAGTAATGTGAAAATGTAAGAACAAGAAAAAAAAATCTCGAAAGTGAAATCATTAAAGATAGGGAGAGGGCGAGGGGAGACTCAAAAAAATTAAGAAAACTCGAGGATTGGCCAATAATTCAGACGGAAGTGAAGGGAAATATTCAAACTGTAATAGAAAGGTGAAGAAAAAAATAGAGAGACGACAGATACACCCATATCATATGTACATTTTTTTGTCACTCTCTGTTGCTCTTTCTCTCCCTCTCTCTCTCTCGCTTCCCTTCTCTCTCCCTCTCCCCCTCTCCCCCTCTCCCCCTCTCCGCCCCTCCCTCTCTGCCTCCCCTCCTTCCCTCCCTCTCGTCCCCTCTCACGCTCTCCCTCCCCCTCTTCTCCCCCTCCCTCTCTCCCCCTTTACCCCCCTTATATTTCCCTCAGACAAAAAGCAATTATCTTGGAGCTCCAAAAGCGGATCCAGGAAGAGTTGAGTGAGAGGAAGAGAGAGAGGGAGGAGGGAGAGAGAGAGATGAGAGAGGCGTTGGAGAAGGTGAGGGAGGAGGGGGAGAGGGAGAGGGCGAGAAGTGCGGAAGCTTCCCTGAAGTTGCAGAAGCAGCTGCAGGAGCAGGTGGAGAATCTGCAGGTAATTTTTTTTTATTTTTTTTTTGGGGTGGGAGGGGCGAGGGAGGGAAGGAGTGTGGGGAAGGTTGGGAGATTTATTATTGTTATACATCTTTTATTCATTTATTTGAAGAAAGGGGCGGGGAAGTGAACGAGTGTGGGGAAGGTTGGGAGGATGTTATTTTCGAATGTTTTTTTTTTCTTTTTTTTGTTTTATTATTTATTTACTTCTTTTTTCTTTTATTTGAGTGGGAGGGCCGGGGAAGGGACCGAGTGTGGGGGTTTGGGGAAGTTTTTTTTTTTTATTTATGGCACATTTTAAATCTACCTTGTAGTCAAAAAAAAAAAAAAAAAAGGGTTGAATGTATTCAAATTATAACACCGTAAAAAATTGCATGATATATATATGAAGCTTTGCTTTTTTTTTTCTGAATATTATTATTATTGTTGTTTTTTTCTTTTTTTAATTTCAGGGAAAGGAAAAGGATTTGCGAAATTCCGAGGAAACTCTTCGAGGGAAATTGGTAAGAAGCCCCTTTTTTTCTGTTATTATTATTTTATTTTATTTTCCTTGTTCTCATTTTTTTTTTCTTGGGGATTTTATGTGAATTGTTGTTTTGTGATAGACTTAACAAATCTTCGATTTACATCTTGTATTTGATTCAGTTTAAAATTGTTTTTAATATTGTTTAAGCCCGTTTATATTTGTTTATAATTGTTTCAATCCGATTTCATCACTTTATAATTGTTTAAATCCGTTTAAAGTAGTTTATACTTATTTAAATCCGCTTATTAACTGTTTACAATTGTTTAAATCCGTTTATATTTGTTTACATTTCTTTGTATTTTATGTATATTCGTTTAATTTAATGTTTTGTTAGTATTTGTTTTTATTTATCGCAATTCTGTATTTTTGGGAGGGAGGAGAGGGAGAAGAAAAATTTAACAAATACTTGGTATAGAAAAATGTAACAAATATTTGTTAAATTTTTATGACTCTTTGTTAAATTTGTTAAATCTCGTTAAATTTTGTTTATTTTTGTAACTTCTGTTAACTTTGATTAAATTTGTTAAATTTTGTTAAATTTCGTTAACTTTTGTTTAATTTTTGCAAACTTTCTGTTATCTTTTGTTTACTCTTTTCCGATTTTTTCTATTCAAACTTTTGTGATTTTTGTTCTTTTTTTTTGTCCTATTCTGTCGACTTTTATTATTTTTTTCAGTTTTTGTTAATTTTTGTTATGTTTTCTCTTATTTGGGGGGGGGTGGCAGGAGAGAGAGAGGGAGGCGGGAGTCGCAGAGAGGGAGAGAGGAGGAATGGAGATTTTGCGTCAGGAGCCAGATTCCGCATCGAGTGCAAATCAGGCCAGGAAAATCCGGCAAACAGATCTTCTGGATCAGAAAGAGGGAGGGGAGGTGGAGAGGCAGAGGGAAGGGCGGAGAGAGCGAGGGGGAGAGACGGGGAGAGAGGGAGGGAGAGGGAGGGAGGGGAGCGGAGGGAGAGGCAGGGCGAGGTGTTTCTATTTTGTTATTTTTTCCTTTTTACTTATTTTTGTCTTTTATCATGTGTTTTTTTTATGTTTTCTCCCTCCCCCTTTTTTTTTTTTTTCGGGCAGCGAGCGGAAGGAGCTGAGAGGAAAATGTCGCGAATTGAAGAGGAATTTCAAAAAGAGTTGGTATAGATATTTTTTCTTTACAAACGCCCTAATATTTGATTCTTTAAAAACCTACACTATTAGTTGGTAGGCTGACGGCAGCAATTTTGTCTTTTTGTCGGTGCGTGTTGATGTCAGGGATTTTATCTTGTGTGCTGATGTCAGTAATTTTGTCTTTTTTGTGCATTCCATTTGCAGTTTTGTCTTTTTGTGCATGATATGTCTGCAAGTTTGTTTTTTTGTGTTGACTGATGGCAGCAATTTTGTCTTTGGTGTATGCTGATGTCAGCAATTTTGTAGCGTTGTGCCTTCTGTCTGCTGCTGCTTTTTGTATTTTTGTGTATGCTGATGATGTCAGCATTTTCCTTTTTTGCATAATGTTGTCTTTCGGCGCGTGTTGATGTCAGCAATTTTGTCCTATGTGTGCAATTTTGTCCGATGTGAGTGCCTGATGTCTGCAATTTTGTATTGTGTGTGTATATCTATGTCAGCATTTTTTTTCTTTTTTGTGTGCTGACGTCATCAGTTTTGTCCATTTGTGCAGGCTCTGCTTGCCGAGGAGCAGAAAAAGACGAGCCAGCTGGCGGGAGAGAAGGCAGCCTTGGAGCGCCACCTGGCACTCGAACAGCAGAGGCTGGGGGGGGCAAGGGAGAGGATTATGCTGAGGCGGGAGGGGGGGGCGGGGGGGGGAGGGCGGGCGGGAGGGAGAGTGGGAGAGGGGACAGAGGTACTCAGTTATGTGGTTTTTTCTATTATTTGAGCTTCATTTTGGTCTTTATTTGAGATTGTTTTTTTATTCCAGGGGACAAGGGGAAGAGAGAGGGGGGGGGGGAGAGAGAGAGAGAATAGAGAGACGCAACTTGATAATATCTCATATTATTTGATGCCGGTTTTTTTTCTTTTGTAGTGCAGGGGGAAGGGAGAGGGAGAGGGAGAAGGAGAGGGAGAGGGAGAGAGAACAGTGAGAACCCAACGTCTAGTCCTTTCCAAAAATCTGACTCTATTATTGTTATTTTTTTCCTTTTGGGGTTGTGGGGGGAGGGAGAGGGAGAGAACAGGGAGACGCAGTTAAGGGCCTTCCACGCCTCGGCCTCGGAGATCGCCACTTTGCAGATAAGACAACAGGAGAGAATGAAGCATTTAATGCGCACACTAGAGGACGAAGAGGACGATTTGGAGCCTAGCGGGGGAGTTGGACAAAAAAAGAACCCTGTCACGGGAGGGGCAGGGGCAGGGGGAGGGGGAGGGGGAGGGGGAGGGGGAGGGGGAGGGGGAGGGGGAGGGGGAGGGGAGGGTGGGGAGGGAGAGGGAATGGGGAAGAGGACAGGTAGGGAGGGAGAGGGAGAGGGAATGGGAGTAGTAGTGGGAAAGGTCGTCGGAAAGGGAGTGGGAGAGGCAGAGGGAGTGAAAGGGGGAGAGGGAGAGGGGGAGGGCGAGGGGGAGGGAGAGGGGGAGAAGAAAGGGAAGGTGGGAGAGGGGAACTTGCAACTGGAGGAGGAGGGAGAGGTAGACATAGACGCAGATGGAGATACACAGACAGAGAAGGGGGGAGAGAGAGAAGATGAGAGGTTTTCGGAAGCTCACTTGGAAGTGACTTGTGACGCGGGAGGGAGAGGGAAAGAGGGAGAGGGAGGAGGGGATTCAGAAGACACGGCCATGGCAGATGCATGTGAGGGAGGAGGGGAGTCGGAGGAGAGAGGGACAACCCTTTTGGAGGGAGAGAGAGAGACACGTCAGGATGAAACCGTAGAGGGGGGAGAGAGGGAGGGAGAGAGGGGGGGAGAGAGAGAGCCCTCGCCCTCTTTACAACTAAAAGATACGATGAGTCAATTGAGTGGAGGAAAAATTGAATCCACGCAGATCCTATCTCAGGTGTTGAGAGAGAGGGAGAGAGAGGGAGAGAGAGGCGGAGAGAGAGGGTGGGGAGAGAGAGAGGGAGAGACTCAGAAAGGGACGAACGAGTGGGGGGTAGAGGGAGAAACTCTCCCCGTTTTGGAATGTGACACCCAAGCGCCAGCTGGTGGTCCGAGAATCTTCGACAATCTCCCCTCTGTTGGTGAACCACCTGAGAAAACGACAAAACAACAGAAATCACCTGACGAAAATTTTCTTTTGTCGTCGGAAATTCCGGGCAGTTGGGCGAAAGATACGGCGGATTCGAGCTCGGAGAGGGAGGAGGGGAGTGGGGATTCGGAGGGGGGAAGGAGAGGGAGAGGAGGGAGAGGAGGGAGAGGAGGGAGGGGAGGGAGGGGGGGGAGGGGAGAGGAGGGGACGGAGGAGGGGGGAGAGAGGGTGGAGAGTCAGGGGGGGGGAAACCAAGATGGTCCGAATAACGAAAAAGGAACGGAATCTCGTACAAAACGGTCGATTCAAGGGGGTAGGCGGAGGAGAGAGGAGGGAGGAGTCGATTCTCAAGCTTCCTATCGGTCTTCTTCGGTTCATCGGGCGATAAATGAGATGATAGACATAATCGAACCTCGTACAAAATTAGGGAGGGAGGGAAAAGGAGAGAGAGGGACGGAGGAGGGAGATACAGAGGAGGGAGAGCTGAAAGAGGAAGGGAGGAGAGGAGGGGGGGAGGAGACAGACGACGACGAGGAGGATACGATGAGAGGAGAGGAGACGGAGAATTTTGAGAGCGAGGAGGAAGGGGAGGGGAGGGGAGAGGGAGAGAGAGGATCGAAAAGCTCCGGTCCTGTGAGTCAATCGCCATCGTTGTCGTTGCCGTATCAGTTGTAAAGAGTTTTGTCTTTTAGTGACAGGAAATTTCTTGGTAGTGTCCGTTGTCGGTTTTGGAAGTCGTTGAATGTTTCGAAAAAAACGGAAAAACGGAAAAATGTTTGTAAATTGTGTGGAATCTTAAAAAATGGAAGTTTGTGAGGCGAGACATATGAAAGAGGGACATATGTTTTGGAGAATGTTTAGAGTGGAAAAAACAGAGATTTTTTTTTTTTTGTGGAAGTTTTTCTTGGGGTTCTACTTTAGAGGTTTTTTGATTTTGTTAGGGCAAGCCTTAAGCTTGAAGTTTAGTTTCACATCTGATGGATTTGAAATCGGAAGAGAACATGTTTGGAGAAAATAAAGGAGAAGTTAGGAATTTGCCCTTTTTAGACAAATTTTCAATTTGTTTTTCCCATTTGGGCAAAAAATGCCATTATCTGTTGTGAAATGAAACCAGTTAGACGTAGCAATTTATATGAAAGTTGTCTACAAATTTTGGGTTTATAAAACTCATAAGGAGAGGTCGAAAAAAAAGAGAAGCCACGAACAAAATTCCTACAAAATATCATTCCAGCCTTATGTGCGAAATACACGAAAGTCAAATGTTTTAAATGTCAATAAAAAATAAAGAAACGGATCATCTTTTGTCATTGGACAAAATGTCAACCAGAATGAAATGCCACCGTAACAAACAAATGAGTACCGGGCGATAATGGTCATTTTAACAATTAGCATTTTACACAATATTGTATTTTTTACTCTATATTGTTTTGTGGTATGTAGTAACACCCTCATTCCGGTTTTTTAACGAGTTCTTTGGTCTAAGATTACACACCAGGACAAAAAATCTTCCATGACAAGTAAAGTGCACCATATAATTGTTATTCGCACTACTTTTTTAACCAGCGGGCAATCATAAAGTGAAACGTTTGCTTGTTTCAAAAATAGAAAAAAAACGGTTTTTTAATGAGTCAACCTTCGGCTCAAAAATTGTTAAACTCAGTTTTTATGGTAAATACACACTATTGGGAAATGGAGAGAAGAAAGTGGACCATGGGTAAAGTGGGTAAATTCTTAATCACGATTAGTAATCTATCTATGTTATCGACTTAAGAAGAAGTTATGCGATTTTAAAATTATGGTGTGCACTACACTTGTGACCGTTGTCCCTTTATTTGCCATCAAACATCGGGCTAGCGCCAAAAATATACACAGGCTCTCAGTATTGTTCTTCTTGAAACTCGAAATATGAGCTTTCATTTAAAGTGCAATCATTTATATACAGCTTCAATCCTCAGCTCCCAAAAAACGAACTAAAGTCGACGGTTACAAATCGGACGGCCTGAATTGGAAGACTATTTAACACAACTGATGATAATATAAACAAACTGTCAATTGAGGATGATTACAAACCAAAACTGTGAATCGAGGATAATTACAAACTGAAATTGTCATCATCGTATCTCCCTCCCTCATCCTGAGATGTCTCCATTGCCTCGCCCGACCAATTGCTGAAACTTCCTGTGAACTTTGACACAGCTGTGGGAAAACAACACAAGGTAAACAAACAGCCATGCGGGAGAAGTCCCTGTCAGTTACAATAAGGGACACCACAATAATAGTGGTATAACAATTGTAGGCCATTGCGAAAAAGTAGCTTACCAGGCAAGATGATTCTATTTTTACCTACTCGTAACAAACTAACATTCATGAATAACATGTCTATTTTTGGTCACACACCACAATTAGTTTGTCAAACAAACACAAAAGAATATCTCAACAACGCTGGAGAACCATGAGGGACACACGTAACGGTCTATACCATCAAATTACATCAACAAAAGTTAGACAGGGCCCTTTCCGTAAAACTAAGGAGTGCGTTGGTACCCCAATTTTTATTATATTATTATTATTACCTCCTTGTCGTGGTTTTAGGGACCACGCGAGAGCTGATGCTGCGGAAGCCGTTGTGCAAAAGTCGTCCGTCGAAAGAATGCAATTTGACATGTTTTTGTTGTGTGCCTCACCCTCCGTTCGTGATTCAGTTCGACCATAACTTATCGATTCACAAACAAACTCATCTTTTGTTTTTCGACAAGGCTCTCTTTTATAAGTTCTTTCTTCGGTATCGGTCCAGTTTTGTCTAGAATCACATCCCCTTCTTGATGGGTTTACATCTGTCGCGTTTTTTTCCATCGTCAGTTCGGCATTATTGATAATGCCGTCCAAATTCCCAACATCTTCTATGTGGCGTTGTACAAATGTGATTCCGCCATGGGCAACAGTTTTTGCCAAAGCCTCGTCCTCAATCTCAGAGGAGTGGTCTCGCCATCTCTCTGCGGCCGGTATGCTCGACCGAGACAAAAGGTCAAAAGTGTCGCATTTCGTGTCCTGTAGAGGGCGATTGATTTCAACGGAGGATAACATAGAGCAGCATTTCCGTTAGTGTCTGTTGAAATCTTCTTGGATAAGGTGTTTTGATAGACAATGAGGAGAGAGGTCACTCCAGTTCCAGTTTCTTCTCCATTTCAAACGCCTCACGAAAAAAAATACAAAAGATGCACGAAACAAAAACAGTAAACAAGAGCAATTGAAGTAAATAAAGAGAAAAGTAAATGAGCTGGAAAGGTAAACATCACCTCACGCAATGTAAATAACTCCTTGAGCTCCTCGTGACTGAAATGTCGGCCTCCGCATACCCCTCCTCCACTGCTTCCAACAGCCGCTGCTGCTTCTCCCTTCACAATTTGCCTCTGATAAATTTTCTCTTCTATGCTGCAAAACCGCGCTCCAAGAAACTTACTTTCTTAAAGTCAAGTCTAGCGAAAAACACAAGTAAAATTGTTTCGAATTGATAAAACTGTTTCGAGTTGTAAAAGTGTTTGGACAAATTGCGAGACTGTTTCGACGAATTGTACGACTGTTTGGAAGAATTTTAAAAGTGTTGGGACAAATTGTAAAACTGTTTCGAATCGTGACACCGTTTCAATTTTTAACACTGTTGTGGCCTCAACTAGCGAACTTGTCCGGCTAGCTTATGACAAAGGATGACAAAATGGCATTTTATATCATGGAGAGTGATGGTGAAGAATCGAGAACACTGGAGAATAAAGGAGTATAAAGGAGAAAAATGGAGGAGAAAAGATGATGAAACCTTTGATCATGGAGAAGAAATTTCAGTGAAGGAACCAGAATGCAGGACAATGATAGAGAATAATGGAGAATAATGGAGGAAACTTATACCTCCCTGTTGTCAAGAACCGATAAATGACCACAGCTTTACGTTGGCCTTCTCTCCAAACACGAGCCATTGCCTGTTAACCCAAGGCGTAAAGGCAATTAATAGCGTGGCTAATTCTTACTTCTTTTGAGATTTCTTTTGTATTTGGAACAATCCTCTTCTATTTATTCGTAAATATCAGGATTACCAGAGTCCAGCCTGCAATAGCTGATCCATCTATTTACATCGAGCTCAAGCAGAATGTGAACGGAAGAAGTTAACAAAAAAACATCCTCGAAATATATTTTTCTGTTGTCAACACTAATCCCACTTTAACCTTGATCAATAATTCTCCAACTGTTATAAAAATAATAGCGATGAAAGGGGTACCTGTGCGTCTGTCGCTGGATTCCAGTCAGGATCAAAAAGAATCAAACGATTCGCTCCAATGAGATTCAGTCCAGTGCCTCCTGCTTTGGAAGAAAGCAAAAAGACAAATTCTCTCCCACCAGAATTAAATTTATCAACCATCGCTTGTCTCACTGCAACGTCGGTGGATCCGTCCAATCGACAAAATTCCCACCCAGCATTTTTGCAAAGTTCCTGCGATACCATAAAGAGAGAGAGTTCAATTACTACCACATAGTAAGAAATCACAGATGGAAATGAATAAACCCTTTACAGCTCAGATCCCTACTCTCAGAAGTCTGAATTCAAAACAACTTCCATCAGGAGACAGTAGATTTTGTTCTTAAATAACTAATGCTGTTAAAGAATTATTGCTATTAGAGAAATATTACTATGAGAGGATTGATGTCCTGCGAACCTGAATAAGATTGAGAGTTTGTGTGAAATTTGACACAATTACAACTCTGTCACACTTTCCTTCTCCTCCAGTTGTAACCTGTACCGCTTGGAGGAGTTGCTCCAAACATTTCATTTTTCCAGACCTTTCCAAAGTCTCATTGGTAAACGGAACACTGCAACTGTTGCACAAATAGAAAAAAGTAAAGTAAGATGACAAGAATTATTTACGGAGAATGAATGCATTCTCCTGCCTTCAACCTAGACAGTATAGCTGAAAAAACCTCTCACTCTCTCTCCCTCCTCCGGTTCCTCGGCCGGTTTGCATAAAACATAATATAATACAGTTAGTTATAAAACAGTGTTAACACTAATAATTCACTGACCATAATAACGACGGGCGGTGTAGTTCCTCGTCCTGCTTGCAGGAATGCCCGTCTTCGGCACTTTCCCGGACCAAATCGGGATGGTTGGAGAGTTTCCGGAGGATGCTGATGGCCGCGAGAGCCTGGCCCATCGAGCCGGACGCTTCAAAAAAAGACCGGAATCTCTGTGGACATAAATAAACATGGAAGGCTTCTTGTTAAGAAACAATCTCCTCAAGATTTCGATGACAAAACGACGGTAACCATTCATTCACAGCCTGTTAAAATTTGCTCAAGACTCAAATTACCCGAAGTCAGTAACCATTCACAACCAGTATTGACATTCTGTCGTTATTTCATTATCGCCATTTAACTCGTTTAATGTTTACATGCCATCAAAGAAGGGACTGACTACACAGGAATAATACATGAATATTACAAGCAAAAATTTCATGAATACTACAGTAACAATAACAATGCAGGAAAAAAATTCATGAATGGATTTCCAATGGGGTTAGTCACACGGTATTTCTTCTGAAAAACAAAGAGGATGGGCAGATACAAACCGTGGTTTTTAGGAAGGCTTTATAGAGGGCCAGCTGGCTCGGCTGAAATTTGCAGAACACAATATACCTGCAGCAAATAGATAGATAGGCAGCTCATTGTTTTAATATTGAAAACAAAGACTTTTACCTCATTGTATTGGGCCGGAGGCAAAAAAAAATAAGATACTTATTCCTATTTATGACTATAAGCAACTCCCAAAAAGCAAATGCATCCAACTACGAGGCTGACAACAACGGATGACCCCAAAAATTGCAATTAAAAAGTAGGCGACAAAGACCAATAAGCCTTAATTAGTTATGTTTTTGTATGAGATGAAACCACCATTACATTACATGTGCCTCAGAAATGGAGAGAGACACGTGAAAATAGATAGAGGGACAATCTAGACGAGTAGTAAAGGAGCTGAAGCCATGTGAAAGCTTGTCAAATGTTCACGAAAGGGAACAAAACCTGTCCGCAAAGCTATGAGAGCTAGAGAAAGTAGATCATAATGGAGGTTTACGAGGTCTCACTCCTGTTTTGCAGGGAGATATTGTTTATTTGTGTCTGCCGTCCTTCTTAAAACAAAAGTTTTGACCTTCTTTTGCAGCTCATTTGATCTCGCTCTCCCAAGGTCACGTTCCTCGTTGCTGCAAAAAACAGATTTCTTTAGCACCATGGAACGTAAAAAATCACCACTGTAGTAATTCAGCTTCTTTCGTTTTGTTTAATAGATTTTATCGCATTTATAGAAAACTCCAAAAAAGCTTTAGAAACTATAAAAAACACTTCAAAACCAGACAATCCAGAAAAGGAGACGCCTTTCTAAAGGGAGTAAATACCTTGCGTCACGATCATGGCTTCTACTGATTGGATCACTGTACAGTTTCTTGAATGTTGCCAGCTGTCCAAGAATTTTGGGATTAACAAAATCCATCATGGCGTAAAATTCGTTCAGATCATTTTGGACCGGCGTTCCAGTCTGTATACCCCGACCATCACCAAAAATTGTATCATTGTTTAAAGTGTTTCATAAGAACTTGTATTTCAATCATTCATTGTTTTACTTTCTATAGGCAAAAATTAATATGTGAAACTAGTTTTTCACACTCTATTGTATTAAAAGCAACTTCAAAAGCGCTTAGAGAGGAAAAAAATGCCGGAATTTGGTTTAAACTAATTTAAACAGCAAAATACGAGAGTTGTGCTCCTACGTACCACATAGCCACAGAATAATAAGGAATGGAGAAATTCAGCATGGAAATTATCAACATAGCCACAGAAGGACAGAAAATCAGGCAATTTAGTGATAAAATGATCAGCATTTTGCTCCTTCCACCTTTATATGGTTTGATTTTGGACCCTATACTGACTTGGAGTTAACTGGAAGCTTACCAATAGTATCCGCTTTGGACATCCCAGAGCCATTAGACCAGCTGTGGTTTTATTTCCTGCACTGCGAACAACAACCAAAAACAGCTAATTTAGTAAGTAGCTATGGAATTTACTGGCCAATCCAATATTATTGAGTAATTCTCAGCAATTACTAAGCCAAAAAGGGTAAAAATAAACAGCATTTTCCCGCACAGGCAACTCTAAAACATGAGCAATTATAAAACTGTTCGATAAGTTGAAGTTTTGAGGGGATGGCTTTTTGTTCAAATATAATGGAGGGCTCTCTTACATGCACTTTCAAATGTGAATAGGGCCATCAAATAAAAATTTGATCGACAAAAAAAAAAAAAGAGTGGCATATCAGGATGACATTATGTTCACTGAGCACAATTCAAAAAGACGCAAAAGATGATCGATTTGCCAGGCCAATGCACAGAGGGTTTTAACGAGTTTGTTAAGCGATCTTTAAGGTTGTGTCACACAACAGTTCCAGTCTCACCTGTTCTTGAGTCGATGCCCCTCATCGCAAACTAACAATCCTGCTTTGGCGGCGGCAATGGTGGCTGTGTGTTTCCGTAAAAGCTCGTAACTAGTTATTAAAAGAGGCCACACGGAACTGTTGGTGAAATCAGACAACTTCGATTTTGCCTGTGTCAGACATGGACAAAAGAGGTTAATGAAACTACAATCCTTCCAGCAATTAATTTTAGAAGTCTGACATCGTTTTAGTCCTTCTCAAACATTCTGAACTCCATGATTATTCTTAAAAGAGAGATATTTACTGTTCAGAAAACTGTTTGATGAGTTTTCTTTCGGACAGGATTTTCAACAGTTTTTCTTGAAAGACTGCAGGATGTCAAAACTAGCACTCTCAAAAAAAAAACAGTTTTTGCTGAAAACTAAAGTAACAGGAGAAAAGTACCTCCGATGACGATGATCCGGCATGGACAACGAGAGCTTTGAGTCTCTCAGTTCCTAGCCACTTGCGCACCTGTCACTTGGGAAATGAGCCACAAAACAAAAGGATTTATCAGGTGTTTTTAGGATTTTATAAGAGAACTCTCGCTCTCTTAAAAATGAATTCTCATGCTCTTAACTCAAAGAAGTTCGCACTCTCTTAACTCAAGAAAATTTCCACTCTCAACTCGAGCAAATTCTCACTTTTTTATCTCACCTCCTTCCCCCAGTTCTCGACTAAAGATGACGGGCAAACAACAATTGCCTTTCGAACCGCCGGTTTCCCATTCGGTCCCTGCCATTTCAGTACCATAAAAATGAAAACAAAAATTACAATTAAACAGATAAAACCCGAGGCATTAACTTCATTTGCTCTTGATATCTCACTGGGTCTAACTCACCACGTGAATTTGCTCTAATTATCGGGATGTCATTAATTGAGGCTTTCCTTTCAGGTGGAAGAGAAGATCACTCAAGATCTTTCCCGGTTACTTGTAATATAAAAATTATAGATGAAATTAGGGAGATATTGGTAGAACTTGGAGGTGATATACCTCTCACTCAACGGGTTAAGGATTTCATAAAAAAAAAAACCCTTTCCAACCCGCAGCAAAATGCAAATCACTCTCGTAACCTTTTTGGACATATTCCAAAAACACCTCATCT
This sequence comes from Zygnema cylindricum, assembly GCA_037447655.1. Lineage (NCBI taxonomy): Eukaryota > Viridiplantae > Streptophyta > Zygnematophyceae > Zygnematales > Zygnemataceae > Zygnema > Zygnema cylindricum. The sequence continues at coordinate 82,986 of JBBHKE010000726.1, read as the reverse complement.
ACACCTCATCTTTATCATCACGCTAATTTCAAACATCCACTCAAGGGATCTGGGGCAACAATGGGTTTTGTGTCATTAGTTTTATGACAGTATATTTAAAATATGTCAACTTTTACATCCACCTAACCTGTTGACCCACCACCACCTGTACATCATTTATAATCACAAATTGGGAAACTCTGTTATCTGGTGCTATTCTAACTTGTGTAGCAGCAAGTCGCATCCATCAATCCTTTTGTTAATGTGGAAATGATACTCATCTCACCTGCTTTAAGAGCGTCCATATCAATGTTATAACTTGAAGAGTTTTTCCCAAGCCTGCAAGTTCCAGAATTTTTGCCTTTTATAAACTTTAAGAATTAAAAAGACCAGAGAACAGGAAATAATTACTAGCCATATGCTATCCAGCTATGAAAAATATTGAGTTAGTGCCAAAAACTGCAGAAGAAACCTGTGAAATTTTCAATTTTTTATGCAAAATGTTTCACATTCTCACACCTGATGATTTTTTTGACCTTTTCTGGCTGTCTTTTTACCGTTTTTGACAGTGTTTAACTGTTTTTTCTGTTTTTCAATTGACCAATCTATTTCTTTGGACACACCAGATTTACTGTTGCAAACCGGAATTCCTTCTTGGAGGTTTAAATTTTTACGTTTTCTTTCACGAAAATTATGATTTCTTCACTAACCCGCAACCAAAACATCCTATCAAAGCCCTTAAGCGCAGTTGAAATAGCAGTAAGTACCCATTGCATCTGCTAAGAGACAGCCTTGATACAAAGGATTCCTTAATCCCATAACACATTCATACAAAAATTTAACACCCTCCCGTTGATGTGGCCTTAATCGTGAAGCCATGTGCTGCAATTGCAGATAAGAGGCTGTAATTAATAAACAGAGGTTGCTTGTCACAGAGATTAAATCAACCAATGGTACAAAAATCAATCATTCAACCAGTGGTAAGAACCAACCAGTGGTATCAACTAGTTAACCAATGGTACAAAAATCAATCAGTGAAGAAATTTTATAAAAATCAAGCAATCAGCAAATGGTACAAAAATAAGTCAATGAACCAACGGTGAAAAATGCAACCGATAAACCAAAATTTATTAAGAAATTGTACAAAAATGAATCAACGAACCAATGGTACAAAAATTAATCAATGAACCAATGGCACCATCAATCAATACAAAATCAATCGATCGACCAATGGTACAAAAATCAATCAATCAGACAGTAAATTGCAACTACCAAGCTTATATACACAATATCCACGCTAAGATTAAGACTCTGCAAGAAATTTTTCCTGTGATCAAAGACCTTACTCTGTCAACAATCACTGGAGTTGCACCACTCTCATATTCAAGTTGCTCTTCATTCAGTATTAGAGCATCCTGCATACAACCCTTCCTTGATCCTGTCAAACGAAAATCTCAAAAAAATCAAATCAAAAGTAAAATTAAATAAAAATAAATCAAATGTGTATTAAATTATAATCTACACAAACTGGTTTACGAAATCTGCTGCAAAAATTTGGTTCGCCTTTTGTCAAACAAATCTAATAGGTATAGATTGGAATTTGTGAAATAGCCTTCGCTCAAAAAAAAAAACGAAAAAAAAAAAAAAACACCTCTTGCAGCTGACGCTGTGCAGCGTTTGATTCAGCACAGTTCGATGGCCTGCATGGTGAATTTTTTCAACCACCTGTATGTAAGAAAGAGCTTTGCTAAAAACAACAACCGCAAGAAAAAATGTCTCTGAAAAACAGGAAAAGCAAGACTTTCATTTATCAAAAAGCATGCTTAAGAACTTGCTGGAAAACTTGCTGAAACATTTGCTGAAATACTTGCTGACAAAGTTGCTGAAAGACTTGCTGAAAACGAGCTGAAAAATCTGCTGAAAGACATGCTGAAAAGCTTGCTGAAATATTTGCTGAAATAGTTGCTGAATAACTTGCTGAAATACTTGCTGAAAACTCGCTCCCTAAATGAGCCAAAAACACGCAGACAAGACTGCAGGTTTTGCATTCTTCACTTATACACACTTGTCTTCTTTACTTCTCACCTTGTTGCCTCCTCATGGTTTAAGTTTGATGCTCTCTTTATACTTTTTTTCATCATTCCAGCCGTTCCTGTATCAAAAGCAGCTCCACTTAAATATTCTTCTTCGGTTATGGCTCTCATTATCTCAACGTGGAACTTTCCAATCTGCAAGATGCCAAAAACCAGATATATTTTGTCAGCATTTCACTTGTATTTTTCAAATTTGTTAAAATCCGCCAGCCAGCAGGAAAAAGCCACCTTCAACTACTACAGGATCACACTCAAGCCATTCGAACTAAATCAATATAATAAATTGCCACCAGTTTTTTCAACAAATCATATAAAAAGAACATACTCCTTTAACAGCTCCCTTTGGAAAACAAGAACAAATTGAACTGCCCTGTAAAAGGTTCTCTTTTTTATACAAAACAAGGATTGAAAATTGAGTACACCAATGCACTGACATCCTCCATTATAGCTTCATCTGGGACTGCCATGTTGCCAAATTCTTTCATGGCTCTATGTGTAATGCATGACAATTAATTTATTATTAGTATGACCTTCTGAATTAAGTAACTGCATATTTGCACGTGCATTTTTTATTGCATACCGAGCTTTCATTCCTCTTCTTCTTCTCTCTTCTTGGTGAGCCTTAGCTAAAATATTGTTTAAACTGCTCTCTTTGATTTCCTCCTCCTCACCCTTCCAATGTAAATAACAGTAATGTTGTTTACTTCGAAATCCTTAAGGAGGATGTTAATGCATTAACTGTAATAAAACGAAGGCTACAACAACGAAATTTGGAAAAAACTGATCTGAAAACTTGAAATTTTGCAAGATAAGTCTAATAGTTATAAAGATATTTTTAAATGCTGAGAAACTCTTCCTCACCTGCAATATTCCGTCTATAGGCGGCAAATGCTTGCTTCTGCGCTCTACTGACGCAACAGACTTTCCTGTAATTGTGCTCAGAATGTAAGAGATTCCTCTCAGAGTGAGGAGTCCATCCGACCATGGCCCCTTAGATTTCGCATTCCTCTTTACAGCCGCATAAAGCACATTATAACGTTGGATAACAGGATTTATTTCACTGGGATTAGTCACTGGATTGGCTTTGCTTGACTTTTTTTCTGATTGCGGAGTCACTTTCATGGAATGGTGCAAATTTAAACTGCTGATTTTCGACTTCTTAGATTCCACAACAGCCTTAAAATGGTTGGCATCTTGTTGAAGAGAAACTGCCGTGGTTGTTTCGTTTAATCTCACGAAAGAATCGCTATTATTTGCATCGTTGCAATCGCTTACACTGTTTTCAGGATTAGTAATGCTGCTGAAACAACCTCCTCTGGTTTTTTTCCTGCTGTTTTTGTTATTACTGACATAATTATCGTTGGTAGTACAATTATTATTACTGGCATTATTAATACTGGTGCTATTCAACTTGTTACTCCTGTCACAGACGCTGCTGATGCGAGTTGTGTTTTTAATGTCAAGATTTTTATTCATATTATTATTTCTTTCCGTTGCATTCATGTTACAACTATTACTGCTGTCGACAAGAATCTTCCGTGAAGGCGAATGTTCTTCTTCATTCTGAGAAGCATTTCCTACATTGCTGTTTGTTACGGTCACTGTAAAGAACAATGGCGATTGGAAAGCTCTCTTGCGAGTTGCAGCCATGGCTCCAAGCAAGAGAAAGAGACCAAAGTCTAACCTTGGAAATTTTCCTTAAGATACTTTTCCTTTGCTGGAGAGAACAAATTTGGAGGAGCTGCAGCCTGCAGCGGAACTGGAGGAATTTCAAATTTCAAATTTGGCACTTTGGCTGCTGCAATTTCTGAGTTTTGAATTCCGATTTCGATGTTCGTATTTGCGTCGGGACACGATTTTTGCAGAACGACTTTCAGGACAGTATATATCGTTATTAGCGTCACTATTTTTTCGCCACTTTACTCAGCGTGTCCGATTTCAACCTTTTTCATCGCAACCGTCAGATTAATAATTGGACAAGTGTGCACGGAGAAAAGCTGATGAAAGTGGCGAGAAAAACATTCACGGTAATAAACTACAGTAATAACGATACACGGTGTACGGTGCCCGTACTATTTCACACGACTGTCCACACCATAGTTCAAAAGTGCGTTTTTATGGTAGGCCTTTGGTAAGGCGCACAAAACTTGGCACAAAACTCGCGTAGAGTAGGCATACTGTATGTGTGTGCGTTTGTGCACACTCTTGTAAGCGCACGCCGCTGGACGAAATTTTTCCAGCGAACTGACACGGCGTAGTATGGGCTTTTCATGCGATCTTCTTAGATCGCTACTTTGATCAGAGACCGTCCGATCGTCCGAATCTGACGGTTTAAATAAAAAATACCTCAAAACTCACGGAAAAAAAAATTTGTCCGAATGTTTTTCAAAATTTAGACATGACGTTTAATTCTCTATCGATCGATGTGCAACTCAACCCTGTTACAATTATTTTTCATTTTGCGACCAATACAATATGGGTCCTAAGGCCATATTGTATGTTTTGCGTACAATAGGCATATTGTATGGGCCTACTTTTACCTACTTTTGAACTATGATTGAAAGAATCCTGGAAAGACGTGTCTCTTCTCCCTCCACGTACAAAGCAAGTAAGAAATTAAATTTAGAATTACAGATTCAATCAATGTGTGGTTATATCAGTCGCACCTTTTGGATTTTTTATGGTCTGAGATTGAAGCAAAACCAGACAAAAAAGTTGTGGAGAGGAAATATGTGTCTTCTTATCTCTTTGATTCTGTATGCAGATACTTAAATGGGGGCCTGGACGATCAGAAACCCCCTTCGGGAACAAAAATCATCAGATTACAACAGAAAATTGGACAGGATCCAGTTACATTAGGACAAAAGCAAGGAAGACAAGCTTGTGATCCTAAATGAGGCACCACAAAAAAGGACAATATTACTCTGAGGATGTCCCAAGCAGCAGGGGAGAAACAGGATACCAGAAATTTGGAACAGCAGCAGTTACTAGAAAAACATGTAGAGGCGGCTATTATCAAATGTTGTGAAGAAGGACAGTTACCAAAGATAGAGTGCATTCCTAAGGTTTCCGTTCGTCCTGCCGGGTCTAGAGTAAAAGCTCAAACAAAAACACTTATTGAGGATCTTGTGTATACCAGTAACATTGCATTTGTTTTAGTTGCTGCGCTACGAAAGCAAGAAACACATGAAAAAACAGGTATGGAACAGGTCAAAGTGAATCTAGGTCCCTTGGTTGTTGGAGAACTTCTGGCTGAAAAACTTTGTTCATATAGTGTGTCTGTAGGACTAAAGGTTACAGCTTGTAAGGGCCATTTGAATTTTAGTTCGATGAAAGTCGCCTGTTCAGAAAAACCTGGTGTAGTAGATAGCAAGCCAAAGGGCATGAGAGGGATCTGGCAATGGAGAAAAAGGAAAACTTCAACAAAAAATAAGGCCCAGTCTAGAAGTGGACCACAGGAGCAATCCGGTACAGTTCCAAAGAAGTTGGTTTCTTCTGTTAAGACGAATACGGAGACCAATAAAAAGCGTCAGTTGGTGGTAACTATGATGCGCTCGTGTTTTGTGGAGGAGTTTCAGCTCAGTGGAGAAGGTTTTGTGGTGTGGTCAAGTTCTTGAAGTATTTCACAAACCGATACACTATGAATTGCAATTACAAATGACGCGGTTAGAAAATGAAATGATTCTGTTAAACTGACCGTAAAAATGACCATGTAACTGATGATTGAACCTTTTCATCTATAAAAGAATTAAAACAAAAAGTTTACTAATGTTACTTTTAAATCTATAATGGAATAAAAAACATAAGTTTCTTCGATGTTACTTGTGTGCTGTGTAAATATGACCAAAGCATCAGTGACTCTCTCTATTTTATTGGCCTCCAATATTTTGTTTAGCTGACGGGTAAACTGACTACTAAACTGACAGGTAAACTGGCAGTTAAACTGATTAAACTGACTGTTAGAAAGCTGACCGGTAAACTGACCACCTTCCCTCCCTCCCTCCCTCCCTCCCTCCTCATTATGACAGTGTTGCCGAGGGTAAGCTTGGAAGTTCAAATCAAGGTAAAGATGACAAGAGTTTTTTAAATGGCGTCTAGACTGTCCTGAAAAAATCATTTTGTTAAATTGACTGTTGAACTGCCCGGTAAACTGTCAGGTGTAAAGTGACAGGTATAAACTGACAGGCATAAACTGACTGGTATAAACTGACAGGCATAAACTGACTGGTATAAACTGACAGGTAAACTGTAAGTGGTAAAGCTGTCGTCAACGGTTGAATTTGGAAGGTCAAAATAAAGTCAAGCTGATCAGATATTTCTAAATTGGATAAAAATACCACAAAATCCCAACCGTTTCTAACTACTTATGTGTTGCCCTAAAAAACTAAAACTTATTCACCTTATCATACCAATAAAAAAAAAAAAAGGAGATTATCAAAGAGTCACTTTATGAAGAAGCTTTTTATAGTGCTGGGGCAAAACCCAAAAAAAAAAAAAAAGATGAAGGGCCTAACATAACCGTTTTTCTAGAAAACATGTGATTATAGGCTTCAAATGTTTGCACTTAAAATTTATTCAATGACATAGAAAGAAAACGGGAGAGAGGAAGAGAGAGGGAAAACGGGAGAAGGAGAGAGAGGGGAGAGCGAGGCACAGAGGGAGAGCGGAAGAGAGGGCGGGAAAAGGGAGAGAGGGAAAGTGGTAGAGAGGGAGAGAGAATGAGGAAAGGAAAGAAGAGTGAGAGAAAGAGGAGAGAGAAAGAAAGCGAGAGAGGGAAACAGGAGGGCAGGAAATAGGGAGAGAGAGAGAGGCGAATCACAGAAAGCGAGAGAGGGTCTCGAGGGAGAGGGAGAGAGGGAAAGAGGAGAGGGGAGGAAAAAAAGAGGGAGGCAGAGAAGGGGAGAAAGAAAGAGATAGTAATTCTCACCTTGTCGGACAAGATTGTACGACTGTTGCAGCTATGCTTGAGTATAAATGTACCTCTTTTTCCTACTTTTCTCTGTCTAAAAACATCCTTCTTATTCTGTTTAACAGTGTCGTATTTCGTTCCGAAAGGTCGTTCTTATTTTGTCTGTGTACTTCATTTCTATCACTTTTTCTCATTAAAGTTGGTATAGGAAACACTGCCAGCTCCTGAAGAGTGTCCATATAGAGACCAAGAAGAGGGCAACCATCGAAATCTGATGCCAAAAGGACCTGCGGTAAAAAGAAAATGGTTTTTTGTTTTAATGTTTGGAACAATTTCCTGTCAATTCCTTTCAATTTCAAAATGAATTTCAGGAAAAAGGTAGAGAAAGTGAATGTCGGCAGAACCTACAGATAATCAAATAAAAAAAGGGTCCCGCTATAATGATAAAAATCAAATTTCCTTCCTTCAATTTTAAAATAATGTGCAGAACGAGGTAAGAAAACCGTGAATCCCTACTAGCATTAAGAATTAATTAGCCTGAGGACTGAGTGTTAAAAACAATATTTTTGGTCCGAATGACACAGTCGATCCTGAACCTCTTATTGAGAAAAAAAACAATTAGTATTGTTAAGACCATTTTAAGTTAAGAGACCAAAAAAACCAGGACAGAACAAGTGTTATTGACGCTAAGAGCAATTTACATTGTATTGTCTACAGGGATTGCAGAAATTTATCTCAGAACCTTATATACCTTACCTTCCCTGGGTTAATATTAAAGCACATACCTTACACAATTCCTTCAACAAAAGCCAAAAAATTAAATGAAAAGCTCAACCCTAAAAAGGTGCAAAGAAAGGAAAAGAAACTGGAACCCACTGAGAGATATCACGACATAAGAAAAAAGATATTCAGAATGTATTTGTTCGAAAACAGTTTTACCTGTTACGCTAGTGCAGAAGTTCCTTCTTGTTGCCATACGCTTTGCAAAGTACTTTCCGAGAGCCTGTATCATCTGCCGCGTGTCCTCCTCCTGGCCCTCTAGCTCGGAGACTAGCCATGGCTGCTTCCTCCAGAATCCGCCAAAGGGAGTGCCTTTCTCTAGCTGCAAAACCCTAGAGAACCTCAATACTTTCTTTGAGTTTCAAAATTTTTTCCAAAGAGGTTTGTCCTGGAGTGCTTTTCTCTATCTGCGAAATTGTCAATACTTACCTTTAAAACATAGAGGTTTGTCATGCTTCTTTCTAACTGAGAATTCTTGAAAAAGGTCAATACCTTCTTTCAGGTTGTGACCTTTTTTACGTAAAACTCGTCCATATTTTTCTCTACTTGTGGAACGTTAAAGACACTTCAGTCTACTTTAAGAAAGCTGAAAGCATTTTCAAAAGTAAAAGTTCTTCACAATGCTGTTACTTTTTTTTTACTTTTGATCATACTCCTTCAAAAGAAAAATTCTAAAAAACTTCAAACTAAGAAGAAAACGTGAAAAAGAATCTTCCTATATCTTCAAAAAACAAAGTAAAAAAAAAATCACAGAGCTTTTAAATATTCTTGAATGTACTCAAGAAACATTCCATAATACCAAAAAAAGTAAAAAAAATCAGGAAAAAAAAAACTAGAGCTTCCTTTAAACTTTCCAAAATATTGTACCAAAAAAGTTTAAGATCTAAACTGAAACTTCAAAAAAAAAAAACTAAAGCTTTTTAAAAAGCTAAGAAATATGTCAGGATGCACAAAAAAATGCAAAATAAAATTTACAATAAAATAATGAACAACATCGATGATGTTAGATGAAAAATACAACAATATAACAAATCCAGGATGTTACAATACACAAATAACAAAAAAATCGTTTCAAGTTTTATATATTTTAATCGTAGAGCAATAGATATAGCTATTACAATCAAAATTGACAAAAGAAGAACATTTGCTTTGGGAAATCCACACCATGTCCCATATCCGTTAGCACGACATCTTTTTTGCATAATCGTCCACTAGAAATTGTAAGACGAATCAAAGCATTAAATGTTGTTGACTAGATTTTATGCCAACTAAAGTGTCGTTGTTGAATACTAAAACTTTGAGGATTTCGGAGTCGAGTTCTCTACTTAGTGAATCGCATGTTTGCATTGTATACTACAAGGTTTGTGAAAATGTTCTCGATGCGTTATTTTTACAACTTTCGTATTGTATGCGATATCCATTGCAACTCCCAAAAGGTAGGTAAATCCAAATTTGTCCGGTCATTCGTACTCGTAACACGAGAGAGGTTTGAAGTGACCTTGTTCATAAAAGCAAACGTTACCCAACAACGGTTCGTTTAAGTAGTTATTATTTTGTCAGGTTTAGTTTCTAATAACAAGCGTCTCGAAATTCAAGTGCATAAAGTGTATCGCAGTAAAGTGTACTATACATAAAAGGTATGCATCATGTATCACTTATCATAATGTATCAAATGTATCGAAAGTGTGTTCATATACTACAACTTGACGATACCAAATATTACGATATGTAGTACGATAGATTTCACCTTACGAATTGCAGTATCTTATCTAAAATCGACGCAATGCGATGTAGTAGCTTTACCCTTTTAAAATTATTTTATGTACAAAGCACTTTCAATATTTCAACTGTTGTAATCAGTTACACGACATCTAAGAATTTCCTATGGCGTGCGCAATAGGTGACACACATAACTACTTTAACATACTCGTAAATAAATTTTATTTTGTAAAATATCAGTTCCAATGTACTATTATTGGGAAAGTCCTTCAGAATTTCCTAATTAAATTACTAATAGTACAAGTAGACGAGGCAAGCTGTAGTCTCCTCCCTCGAGTGTTGTTAATAATACTTTTTTTTATAACTTTCGACCAAAAAACATCATGATCGAACTAGTGTTCAGCTCTAGTAATGATGGGTAGTGTAGGAAGGGTCCACCACCAACATTCCACATCATTAAAAATCGATAACAATAGAATGTTACCTGAAGATTTCCAACGATGTTTCGAATGTGATTTATGAAACTGCAAGAGAAGCGCTAATACGGAAAACTAATGCTGCAAATTTTCTTATTAAACTACATTTATGGATTGAGAAACGGTAACGTTGTATGGTATATTTTGATAATATTCAGTCAAAAATTGCAGGGTACATGTTTGTGAATTACGCCATGTTTAATCAAACAATAACGTAGGTGAGAACAATGCTACAAATGATCATAGGAGCTATTTATTCTAAACGTTGTGAAATGCTTAGCGTTGGTGAAGTTTATGACAAAAAAACAAGTTACGACCAATTTTTTTGTAGATTACTACAGTAGCTGTTGAATTACTACAGTAGCTGTTTAAAAGGAATCTTGTATGGATTTGGGCATGCCGGGGAATGTTGACCAGAAACAGGTAGCGTCACCAGAAAAGGAGGATAAAGATAACCGGAACATGTGAGGGGGATATAGGCCTCATACAGTATTATCAATTTTGAATGCATAATTTGTAAAGTAATAAATAATGTGAATAAATTTGTCCTCGACATGTCTGTTTGGCGGAGTGGTTAACGCGCTGCCCTGCTAAGGCAGTGCCCTTAGGGCGCGCAGGTTCGAATCCTGCAGCAGACGAAAACTTCTCTTGACGCCACCTAAGGAATCTGTTAACGTTTCTCTTGAAAGGGTGCGCCTTTTTCCCATAAGATAGCGTTCGATAAAGGATGATTGCGACGAGTTTATCGTTGGAAGAATAAATTAAATACAATATATCTATTTTTATGAGGAGGCAATGTACGGTCTGTTTGGCGGAGTGGTTAACGCGCTGCCCTGCTAAGGCAGCGCCCTGTAAGCGCGCAGGTTCGAATCCTGCAGCAGACGAATCCAATTTTATAATACCCGGATGTGGATGTGATGGTCTGGAAATCATCATGAGACTGTTTTTGAGAAAGCGTTTTTCCCGTCTGAACGTTTAAAGCTGAAAGCTACACCTTGAATCGTTATTACCGTATAGAAATTATTAGTGTAAAGAAAAAATTAGCGTCATTCATTCTAATTTAGTGGCAGGAGACGTGGCTGATTATGGTCCACGTCCTTAAATAGTGTAGTATATAATATTTAAGGTATCAATGTCAAAATTTTGGGGTGCCGATATAGCGTACATAAGCCTAATAACGATTCACGGTGTTCAGTACACCGCGAATCGTAATTAGTAGTCTTGGGTATCGAGGACCACTTGCCGATATTCGATATGTACCGAATTTTAGGTACCCGATAATCGATATATCGCCTCGATATATCGCCTCGATATATCGATTATCCAAATATCACGATATTTAGCCGATATATCGTATCGCCAATATATCGAGGCATTTAGTGACCGTAAAATCTTTGCCGAAAAGAAATTCGGTTTTTTCCTGAAAGTTAACATAGTGAAGGAGATCTCTGAGGTACATTGACGCAATTGATCTTTTACTTTCTAATCCTCACATCCTCACCCTTCATGGCTTCTAGCCCTCCCTCTACACATGAATCATTGCTAGGAGAAGGCAAGTTTCTTTGGCCTCTAAGTAATTGGAGTGAGTTTCAGCGGTGGCTACACTGCCCACCCTGCCTTAGTCCTTAAGACCTAACACGCCCCACATCTTACCAGCGGCCGCTGGCAGTGTGATCACTCAGTTTCCCTCCAATCCCCTACCACTTCACATTGTGGTTCTAGCGACACAGGTTAGAGCACCCTTACTGGTCACGGCAGTCGATATTCGAGTGAGCAAACTTCTCCTTGATTTCTAACCAAAGCTTTGATACCATATGTAACAGGATCTCCTACCTCTCAGAAAATCCCATTTCTACAAACCATCCCAACCACACATTCCACACATTGGAAAATACACATCCACATTCGACCACACTCACATAAGGATAAACTTTAAATTAGAAGAAGCTTCTATCTACATAACATTAGCTTGGTCTCTTGCCCTCGTGGCTCAACCCTGCTTATTAAAGTGTTTTCCACTACTCTCCACTCTTAATAATTCTATATCTTAACTACTAAAACACTATTTAGTTAGTAAGAGATTTTAATGCAAAAATGCCTTTTTCTCCAATTTGGTATTAATCGCTCAGGACCAAGATCAGCCGGAATTTCCACAAATTTTTCCAAAGGAAAAGATGTCTACTCTCCTCTTACACTTCACTATTTATCTATCATCGCCGTGGACTCGCCAGGCCAGAGTCAACGCTCCGTTTTAATAGGCTTTTACCTGGGCCAATTATTGATCAGCAAGGACTCAGACTGACCAATGCAAAAACGTGCGAAATCTCTTACTAACTACTTAGCACTTTACTAACCAATCAAACGTTACGTTTCACTACGTAACATTTACGTGCAAAAGTGCGCGCCAAACGAAACGCGACTTCGCACGATCGTGCGTAACAAATTTCGCACGCGAAACTTCCGACAGATTCCCTTAAGTGAAAGTGACGTTTCGTACTAAAATTTGTACGAAACGAACCACCGTGCATACTAAACGTTTCTTTAAAACTTTATGAAACGTACACGCGTAATTTCGGTACTAGTTTGACCCTTAAACCGTTTCAATGATACCCACTTGTTATTTAGACCCCATGCTGTCATCTAAATACACCCATCGCTATAACTTTTAAAATATAACTCCAAATAGCGTAATTCTTACGCGGACATCTACCAAATTTTGTACTCTATAATCATAAAGCCTTAATACCTCTTTATAAACAAGTTCGATCCGCTATTACTGTTACAGTAGACGTGGGTGTAATTTGTGACGATTGTAGACGCGTTCAAAACTAGCGACAATTGATGACGTTTACAAAAAAGAGACGGTTGTAGACGTCTAGCTATGTGTGATATTGTAGATGTTTAGGGTTTGTGATATTTTGACGTCACGCGTACTTATGATAGCGTTGACGTCACAAATTCCAAAACATTACGCCATGGTTCCCGATTTTGTTTTTTGGTCCGTTCTCACACTACTTCACACCAAAATAAGCTAAAAGACAACCAAAAGAAATATTTTGAATAGATCTTTCATTTGATACCTTTCTTACCTTTTTTCGTTGCAAGAACTGTGAGATAGAGGCGTTAGTGGGAGATGTAGAGAGAGAGAGGCGCTTTCATGGACTTTGATTTTGCGAAATGACGTCCATTGGTCAAAACCCCCTCCACGGCCCCTCTACGGAAAAAAGCGCACATAAAAAAGTCAAGCACAGGCTAGACACGTGCGGTGGGTCTTTTTTTGGTATTCTGGTCTCAAAAATTGTAAAAAACTTCTTGCACGTGCGATATCATGTGCCTGTTCGTTTACTTTATGGAAATTTATTTAAAATCACATCGCAAAGTGAATTTATATAAAGTCTGAAGATTACCTGGAAAGACGTTGTAAAAGGGACAGGAAATATAGGCACCACAATACTACACAATGCACAACGAAAAGCTCCAAGGATCTTCCCGTAGCAACAACAGGCGCACACAGCAATGACAGACAAGGTTGCGCTTTATTACTCTAGAAAGGATTATAAGATTCAGCGCTCGCTACAAAGGTCTACCCAAAGAGTCTGCCTCGTACTACGTCTGTCCCACCATTTGAACTTAGTAGCTGCTAGCCAACCCAATACTGTACAATGTACACGTGGACCTTCGCGGTCAACCGAGATTTATCCAAGGTATCTTTGTAGAACTATACAGTTAAATCCACATTCTGCGGCGTTGCTATACTGCCCCGCTGCGTTGCTATGCTGCGCTACGCTATTCTACTAAGTTGCTATGCTGCTATGTTTCGCTGATCTGGAATCGCAGCTGCGTTGCTCTGCAACCACAACTATAGCAACCTATTTTCTAGCCACTAAGTACACAACCTTGTAACCCTGTTACAGTGCCTCCCACTAAGGATTCAGCGTCCCGCTGAACTTTGCTTACTTAGGGAGACTGTAATTGCCGGAGCATACCGTATGTCTCCTCACGGTACTCCTTGAATTCCTGTCGTAGGGTGTCAAGTTGTTTTTGGAGCTGCTCAGAACGAGTCTCTAGCAGCGCAATATAATGGTTATCTGCTGCCAAGCGTCTTCGAGTGATTCACTACCGAACGCGGTCCTCCTCTTCCTCTGGTGCCTTTGCTGGTGCCCCAGGTTGCGGCGAAATGGCTGCCGCTGCAGGTTCTTCTGGTGCCGGAGCTTGGGCAGCTTCGGGTTCCTCCGTTTGCTGTGCCCTTTGCGCCACCCCCTCTGCCGGTTCCCACCGCGGTACTTTCCTTAATTTAAAGGAATCGTGTTTCGTGCGACTCGGGCCTGTTGCGGAGTGATCTTCCGGACTAGCTTGAGTTCACGTACCTCGGATGTAACCTCCGCCCGAGAGATGATGTCATGCAGACGGACATCCCACGGGTGGTAAAGGCGGAGTAACCCGGGAACGTGCTGTAGAAACTAATGGTTTTATTAGTATTTTCTAGGTCTGAAAAGAAATATAGAAGTCGAGGCAGTCTATCTCTAACTTCTCTCTCCAACTCTCAAACTTGTCGCAGTCACTGAGAAAGTGGAGAGGAACAGGCAGACGTACTGTAGTAGAGAGCCCGCCTCCAATGTAGGCTCCATGCACTTGAGTTCGATCAGGCCTTCTAGTGAGGCGTTGTCCGGGCTCAGCGTGCTTTGTGCTAAGGAAATTTAATTCCTTTCATGGCGCCACCCTTGGCCG
>JBBHKE010000726.1:42714-68292 GCA_037447655.1 Zygnema cylindricum | reverse complement strand
CTTGACCATTTTCAGTGATTCTTTTTGCTGCGGACTCAGGGGAGTCTAGGCTACACAGGGGTGTAGTCGGTCAGAGTTTTTGTCTGCCAGGGTGGCTGTATTTCTAAGGGAAAGTCAAAGTGGGTGAATGTGTCCAAATCTCATATTCTAACTTTGCATTCTGTGGTGGAACTGAGCACACAGAAAGTGTTATTTCACAGGGGTGAATCTATATTGGGGTTCTGACTGTCAAGGGGTCAGTCACTTGGGTTTATATTAACTTGGAGTCGGCACTATCTAGATTAGCTTCTTTTGGATCTGCATACTCTGAGGGCCAATGGAGGTCTCAGAGTTTCAATTAGAGTTAGGGTATGTCCCCATGTACATAAGTAAGGGTTTTTTCTGTCATTTTCCTGTTAAACTTAGCGCCGTACTGCCTAAGTTGCAACCGTACAAAGGAATCGCAAATTTGTAGTGTACAAATTGCGTCATCGTCGAACTTAGGATGTACGAAAATTTGTCGTCTTGTGTTTTTGACCCACTTCCACAACAAAAAACGTCACCTTCAACCTTATGTTTAAAACACATGCGCGATGTGTATTAAAACTAGGTATTTTCGAAAAACAAATAGGAACATATATTCGCACGTTCCCTAATTTTTGAAAATTTTCATACGATTTCCAAAGACAGAAAAGTACAGAATTCGCTATGTGTTATCTGTTTGCGTTCAATACGACAAAGAAAAGTACACAATTTGTTTGGTTTTGTCCGTTTTCGTCCAGTAAGGATTTTTTTTTTTGGCGGGGGTCTTCAAATTCCGATGCCATTTCACGTCGACCGGACAGGCGACGCGAAGGCAAGCCACAGCGTCTTCAACCGTGAAACGGCACAGGCTGGAAGGCGGTACGTCTACAGTGTCACGGTAAGACATGCGACGTCCCAAGCAATTCCAAAAAAGAACGTGTGACCACATATTGTAGACGTTGACAGCCGTCACAGGTATTGCTGACGTATACAATCCTCACAAGTGTAAGTTACGGTTTCGTCCTTACAGACATAGGGACACTTGAAAACCGGGTCCGGCGGATCCGCGCTAAAATTAAGAGTAAGTTCGCTAAGTTACAAGTACATGGGGACATACCCTTGTTGATAAATTAGAGTAAACTTTATTTTTGAAAAGGGTTGAGTACACAAAATAGAGTTCATAACTCTACACCGCAAATTGTAATTAGAGTAATAAAAAAATTAGAGTACAAAAACTATAAAAAAAAATTAGAGTAATGAACGCTAATTTATGTGATAGAGTTGTTTCAGCTATGAAGTTTACTCTAATTTATTTAAGTACTCTAATTTGGCACGCTAATATCCTCTACTGTAAACAAGGTATTCGTACAAAATTTGGCAAAACATACAGTTTATTGTCACTATGATGTTTGCACTACGCGGTTTGTTAAAACGCAAGAACATGATAACGACTTGTATTAAATCATTATTTGTACTTTTTTACTTAATTAAGTACAATTTTGCACGGTCGGAGGTCGTCCGTACTCCACACTATTTAAAAATAACCTATATTAGAACTAAAAACGCTAATTAAACTTTACCTTAAATAGAATAATGAAAAATTTAGAACCATTTACTCTATTTCATGTGATAGAGTCGAAATTTCGAGCGACCGAATTAGAGTAATTTACTTTAATTACGATTCGCGGTGTAATTATCTTTTTTCGTTTTTTTACTCTAATTATTTATCGACTCTAATGACGATTCGCCGTGTACAGTACACCGTGAATCGCTCTTGGTGTTAATGGTTTTTTTGCCACTTAAAAACATATTTTCTCTGTACATACATATAGGATTTTGGATCTGACGGTTGAGATTGAAAGGTAACATTCGCAGCTTCCGATTGGAGGTTTCAAATTGAAAATTCGACAAGCGTGTATGGAGAAAATACGTAGTGGCGAAAAAATTATTAACCCTAATAGCGATACACGGTGTACTGTACACCGCAAATCGTTATTAGAGTAAATTACTCTAATTCGGTTGCTCGAAATTTCGACTCTATCACAAGAAATAGAGTAAAATATTATAATATTTTCATCATTCTATTTAAGGTAAAGTTTAATTAGCGTTTTTTATTATAATATAGTTTTTTTTAAATAGTGTGGAGTATGGACGACCTCCGACCGTGCAAAATTGTACTTTATTAAGTAAAAAAGTACAAATAATGATTTAATACAGGCCGTTATCATGTACTTGCGTTTTAACAAACCGCGTAGTGTAAACGTCATAGTGACGATAAACTGTACGTTTTGCCAAATTCTGTACAAATACCTTATTTACAATAGAGGATATTAGCGTGCCAAATTAGAGTACTTAAATAAATTAGAGTAAACTTCATAGTTGAAACAGCTCTATCACATAAATTAGCGTTCATTACTCTAATACTTTTTTGTAGTTTTTGTACTCTAATTTTTTCCCTACTCTAATTACGATTCGCGGTGTACACCGCGAATCGTTATTAGCGTTATGAACTCTATATCGGCACCCCAAAATTTTGACATTAATACCTTAAATATAATAAACTACACTATTTAAAGAAGTGGACCATAATCTGCCACGTATCCTGACACTAAATTAGAATGAATGACGCTAATTTTTTCTTTACACTAATAATTTATCAACGCTAATAACGATTCACGGTGTACTGTACGTGACGCCATAAACTCCCTTTCGGTTTCCGGTTAAGTTTGTACAGCGGTATACGTTGGTGAATTCTGGTTCGGTACGGAACACTTGAAATTTCCCTGTGATTTTGAGGTGGACCGAAAAACTGTCTGATTGGCTCTTTTTTTAGCATGCGGGGCTCAACGCCTGTGCCAGACTGCCCGTCAAAATTTGTTGGGAAATCCGATTAGTAGTGTTGGATATCGAAGACCACTTGCCGATATTCGATATGTACCGAATTTTGGGTACCCGATAATCGATATATCACTTCGGTACCCGAATATTGATTATCGAAATATCGCGTAATATCGCCGATATATCGTATCGACAATATATTTTTTCAAACCCCCCCGAGCGCTCAGTGGGGGAGGGGGCAAATTTTCCGTACGATTATTCGTTCGATTTTACGTACATTTTTTCGTACAGTTGTCCGTACTCTCACTGTACGGACAAGCAATTTTTGCGATATATATCGCGATAATTTATGTTGGTCCCGGTACGATATATCGAGGAATCTGTTCGATCGATATTCGATATATCGAATATCGAAATTATCGCGATATGAAACTACCCGATACCCAACACTACACCGTGAATCGCTATTAGCGTACATGACGCTAATTGGGGTACCCCTTTTTTTGGGGCAAATTCTCAAATAGAATAAGGTACGCTAAATGTTTTTGCACGTTATTTGAGGTACCCCGCTCAATGCGGTTCATAACTGTAATTTAGTGCCCTTTTAAATAGTGTGGTGTACGGACTGTCAGATATGTACACCGTGAATCGCTATTAGCGTAATAAAAATTATAGCGTAATGAAACAATTAGCGTACTTTACGGTAAATTGTGTTTTTTCGGGTACACCATGATACTAATTTATCACGTACTCTAATTTGTAAACTGCTTTGTAAAAATTTTCAGCACGTAATATGTCCACACTAAAACATATAGATGTACGAAATTGTTCAAATCGTACGCCGTCGCGTTTTTTTGACATCTGCGTATGCCGAAAAATATTTACGCAATTATATATTATTATATTTTCTGTACTTTTAAATTTTAAAATGTACGGAATAGTACAGATCTGACAGTCCGTACACCACACTATTTAAAAGGACACTAAATTACAGTTATGAACCGCATTGAGCGGGGTACCTCAAATAACGTGCAAAAACATTTAGCGTACTTTATTCTATTTGACAATTTGCCCCAAAAAAAGGGGTACCCCAATTAGCTTCATGTACGCTAATAGCGATTCACGGTGTACTATTTCGTACATTTTAAAATTTAAAAGTACAGAAAATATAATAATATATAATTGCGTAAATATTTTTCGGCATACGCAGATGTCAAAAAAACGCGACGGCGTACGATTTGAACAATTTTGTACATCTACATGTTTTAGTGGGGACATATTACGTGCCGAAATTTTTTACAAAGCAGTTTACAAATTAGAGTACATGATAAATTAGTATCATGGTGTACCCGAAAAAACACAATTTA
Source organism: Zygnema cylindricum (assembly GCA_037447655.1). Taxonomy (NCBI): domain Eukaryota; kingdom Viridiplantae; phylum Streptophyta; class Zygnematophyceae; order Zygnematales; family Zygnemataceae; genus Zygnema; species Zygnema cylindricum. The sequence continues at coordinate 64,084 of JBBHKE010000726.1, read as the reverse complement.
CCGTAAAGTACGCTAATTGTTTCATTACGCTATATTTTTTATTACGCTAATAGCGATTCACGGTGTACCGATTAGATTACCACCCCCCCACGAAAAATGGACAAGGGACGATCGTTTTCATCGCAGGGCGTCTGTTTGGAAGCAACACTTTGCAAACAATAATACGTCCATACACCAGAATCAGGTTTTTCTCGACGAAAATTATTTTCTTTTCTTTTCGATGCCCTTTTCTTTCTAGCCTCCTTGACCGGATTAGTACGATATAGAACTTTAAGTCTTTAAGATACAGCATTATAATTATACCGTACGAGTAATATACGGCACAGGAAAGTACAGTACTGTACAGTACACCGTCGATCGTATTTAGCGTGTTGAACACTAATTCGGCGCCCCTAAATTTTGAGGGTTTTGCCTAAAATAGGGTAAACGATACTAATTTTTCCTGTACGCTAATTACGAGATGAACAATTAGTGTGCACCATTTTAATTTATGTATATTTTTATTAGTGTGGAGTACGAAACGTGTCAGTCCGTATAAAAATGTACTTTTGAATTACACAAGTACAGATATTTTTAAAAATATCTTCTATCACACGAAAAACTGCCCTGTGAATTAAAATATTTCGTACCTCTACCTGTTTTAGTGTACATTTATTTGTCGCGTATTGCCTACACCCCTAAAAAACTGAAATTAGAGTTAGGAATTAATTAGAGTTAAAGTATGCGACAGTGTACGAATTGTCAGAATTTGTACTTTACCTATATTACTGTGATATCCTCTCGACAAATCAGCTGTACCCATATTGGCGTTCGTTGAAAAATTAGTGTATAACTTTTTTTTCAAAAAATTTATAAGTACATAAATTAGAGTTCATTACTCTAATTGTTTTTTTTGGTTTTTTTACTCTAATTTTTTCATTACTCTAATTACGATTCGCGGTGTACTGTAATTGGAGCAATTTTTTCAAGTTTTGTAATTTGCGTCCCGCATGATAACGATATGCAATTTTGCATCCACGTGCCTTCAAATTTTTACGTACAGTTGTAGCCGTCATTCCACGTTCCAAGTTCCCGCTTTTCGAAGATATTTGTAAACTGCTCAAATCCCGCCAGCTTTCAAACGTTCAAATTTGAAAAGCTGACGTGGCTCTAAGTTTGGACGGACACGATTTCTGAAGTGAAGTAAAGACGGTCACGATTCGATGATTTTTGAAAACTGACCTTTTTCCCTCGTGTTTTTGTCGGTTTGAACTTCCAAATTTCCGGTTTCCAGGCGTGTTTCACTTTTCCCAAAGATTCGAGCTTTCTCTGCCACCTGCCGTCTATACGCAGAAACATCTTCGCACGTGTTATGCTTTTTATTTCTCAAACGCGATTGGGACTTACAAAATTTCCCTTTGCCAAATGTCACTGAACTACCGCCGTCAACTAAAATAGTAACACGCGGCGCTCTCTTAGTATTCGCGTTTCATCCGACCGCCGAAATTGCGCGACGCAGATTGTTAACTGGAATCCACGCTTCCATTTTTTGAATTCTTCTGTTCCGTTCACATAGTGTGAACACCATTTTATATTCGCTGTCAGCAAGTTTCCAGAACTTTGGCAGGGGTTCTGAAAAGCTATAAAGTGACGTCAAAGACACGTTAGGTTGTTTGCAGTGTCTTTCAGTTTCCTCTCTCCCCCTTCTCTCCCTATCCCTCTCCTCCCTCCCTCTCTATCTCTCTCCCTTCTCTCTCCCATCTTTTTTCTTTAGTTCTTCTTTCCCTGGTCTTTGCGTTCCTTGTCTTTCTCTCCCTCCCTGCTTTCTTCTCTCCATCTGTTCACTCTTCTCTCTCTCCTATCTCTTTTTTTCGAATTCTCTTCTTTCTCCTGTCTGCCTTCCCTTCCCTTTCTCCCCTTTTCTCCTGTCTTTCGTTTATTCTTTTTTTTCTCCTTATTTTGATTCTTTTTCATTTTTCTTCTTTCCTACTCTCTTTTTCTCGCTTCAGTCCCCTTTCTCCCTCCTCTCCCATCTTGTCCTTCTACCTCAAATCTTCCCATCATCTCCCTGCTTTCCATCCTTTTATTCCTTTCCGTGATCTTTCACCCCTCTTCCTCTCCACTCCCCCTCTCCTCTTCCTCTCCTCTCCTCTTTCTCTCCTCTCCTCTTCCTCTCCTCTCCTCTTCCTCTCCTCTCCTCTTCCTCTTCCTCTCCTCTTCCTCTTCCTCTCCTCTCCTCTTTCTCTCCGCTTTCTTTCCCTTTCTCACTCCTCCCTCTCTCCTTTCTATCTCCCTGCTATCTCCTCTCTCTCTCGCTCTTCTCCTCTCTTTCCCCCTATGGCAGATTACAAAGAGATGGTGTACGACCTATGGAATGATGCTTGGATCAATTATGGAGATGTCCATATCAAACCTACTTCCAATATGAAATCTCCAAATCTCTCTGAACCCTATTTAAACCCCAAATCTTTATATCCTCCTTCTACCCACTCTAAACCCAGCTTCACCTCCAATTCTCCCAAACCTAATTCCACTTCTAAATCTCCGAACCTCTTTGATTTTCCAATGGATAACCTTAGCGCCGTTCCTAAATTTTCCAGTTTTTCTGAACCCTCTTTAAACTTCAAACCCTCAAACCCCAACATAGTAAACCCTAATAATTTAAACTCCAATTCCTTAAACCCCAAATCTCCTTCTACTCAAGAATTAAACCCCATTTCTCGGTCCCTTAATCTCTCAGATCTCCCTTTTTGCCCAAAAGCTCCGAGATCTCAACCATGGCTGGCCGTAGGAACAAATCCGTACGGCCCAGATTGTACGGAATCTTCAAAGAATGTCAATCTAAAATATAATACGAAATCCGAGTTTATTCAAAATTCGGATTCCACAAGCGGATGGACTCCATGGTGCGAAATCCGTACAAGTGACTTCCGTACAGGTGAAATCCGTACCAGTGGATCTCGTACAAGTTTAAAAGGAAGTTTTACAGATACAGGAAGAATCGACGGAGACTTTTTTTCGAATAATAACGTTTTTGAAAATAAACAAGGTTTTTCTCTGTTTGAAAATCCAACAGTTTGGCCCATTTCTCCTAAATGGGGTACAAATAATGATGTTTCTCCGAGGGATCCGAGTCTTGGACCGCCGAAAAGGAATATGAGGCAGATAATTGGGCCTATATCTCCTCCAGAGGAAGAGAGAGAGAGGGCGGAGGTAGAGGGAGAGAGAGAGGGAGGGAGTTATGACCTTTTCTCGGGACCCTTTTTTTTGGGATTGCTTTATTTGGCCCAAAAAGTGGCTATCGATCAAAATTAGAGGATGAGAAAATAAGAGGGCGAGAGTTTGAGAAGAATTGAGAGGGAAAGAGAAACGAGAGTCAAAGAAGGGAAGGGAAGGGAAGGGAAAGGGAGAGGACCCTTTTGTTGGGGAGTTTTCATTTTAGGGGAAAATCAAAGGGCTGTTATTTGAAGAGAAGTGGGAGTGAAGATCAGAAGATTTTTTTATTTTATTTTAAGAATTGCTGATTATGACGAGAGATCAAGAAACTGGGGAGGGGTGGAGGGAAAGAAAGGGGAATGTTTTGAGAGAAAAAAATGATGATAGGAGAGTTTGAAGGTGGTGGGGTGGGGAGGGGAGTGGTAGGAAAAAAAAGTGGGGTTGGAAGAGAGAATTTTATGTTTTTGATGAAAAATAGGGAGGGGAAAATAATTAAATGAGGGGTGGATGGGTTTTCATTTTTCTTAATAAAAGTGAGAAATGAGAGTGAGGGAAAAATAAATTGAAGAGTCGACTAGGGCAAAGAGTTAAATCGGTAACTATTCTTTTATTTTTTTTTTTTTTGTATTTTTTTTTTGAAGTCAAAAATCGTAGTAGATTGTTCTGAAAGATTATCGGAAGTTTTGACGATACAAAATGTGAGGGAGAGAGAGTGTGAGAGAGAGGAGGGGAGAGAGGGAGGGAGAGTGAGATTCTGAGACTCAGATGTTAACCCCAAAAAGGGAGCTGTTAATAGATCTAGAGCGTAAGAGAGGGGGAGATAGAGAGAGAGGGGGGAGAGAGGGGGAGAGAGAGATCCTGAAACTCAGCTTTAAACTCCACAAAGGGAGTTTTAAATGGGTTTTGGCAGGGTTTGGGGTTTGATTAGGAAACAGTTTAGAGCTCGGAAGATCACAGAATATTTTAAGATTAAGCTGTATAAATCGTTCGTTTTGGGGAAAGGTTTAATTTTTTCTTTGTCTTTTCATTCGTATCAACTCTATTGTAGTCAAGTAAGAGTTTTTGAGATTTTTTGTTTTTTCCTGGACGAGAGTTTTTGGGAGGCAGAGATTATTAGGACCCTTTTTTTTGTAGAGTTCCGGAAGCAGATGTTAAGCTAAATTTTATACGTACTTCTTTTAATGAATTTTGGAGAAAACAGATATGAAATATTCGTCAACCAAAGGAGAAGTTTAGGAGGAGAAGTTTAAAAATTGAAGGTTAACCTTTTTAGAAGGAAGAATAAATTGTTTTAGGAATTTGCTTGGACACCTTATTGCAAGCCCTTTTTTTTTTTTTTTTAGTATTTTTCTTTTTTTGCTGCCCAAATCGGCCTAAGGTGATGAATTTTTTTTGATGGAGTCGCACTGAAGGACAAACTTGCTTTGACGATATGTGGCGACAAGGCAAAAGTTGCAAAAGGACAAAAAGGGTTCAAAAAAATGAGCCATGTCAAGACTCGGAGGCCGCAGAATGAGACGAAATGTCAAAAAAAAACTTAAAAGTAGTCGAGGACGGGAAAGGGTTTAAGGACGAGATGAGGATGGAAAGATTTCGGCAGTTAATACCAAAAGACAAAAAAAAAAGGTTCAGAGAAATGAGCCACATCACACTTCCAGTGCTACAAGGTGCCTGAACCTGGAAAAATAAAATTAAAGATTTTTTTTTTTTCGGTTCTTTTGTGATTTTTTTTTTGTTTTTATCTTCCCTATTTTCTTCTCAGATATCTGTAATCATGTAGGTAACTCTTATTGTTAGATTCTGTTTAGTAACGGGGCTCGAAATATTATCAAAAAATATCATAAGATAAAAGAGGAAAGAGATAGTTATGAAAAGATTATGAAGGAATGAAATTCCACTGCTATGATTGAAGTTTTCGACTTCTAGTCTTCAACTGTTTTAAGAGTATTTTAGGATTTGGAAGGGAGGTAAAGAATAGAGGGAAGGGGAGAGAGAGAGCGAGTTTTCACGAGATACTTTCAGAACCTAAGTTGAATAAGATGTGCATGAAGTGCACCCAAAATTTAAGCCCGAAGAATATCTTTGATTTTTATTAATAAATGGTTGTGTGGTTTAAGATTTTATTCATTAACCATCCCCCCTCTCTTCCTCTCCCCTTTCCCTCTCCACTCCCCCCCTCCTCTCCCTCCCTCCTCCTCCCTCCTCCTCCTCCTCCTCCCTCCTCCCCTCCCCTCCCTCACCAATGTTCTAAAACAAATGTACTTACTAAACTTTCCATCTTAGGTCACTTTTTAAACATGAATGTTTCCAAGGGCTTCTACCCCTCCCTCTACCATTCCTTCCCCCTCTCTTTCTCCCTCTCCCTCTTCCTCTCTCTCTCCCTGCCTCGCCCTCGCCCTCGCCCTCTCCCTCTCCCCCCCTCTCTCCCTCTCCCTCTCCCTCTCCCTCTCCCTCCCAATGTCTAAAACAAATGTACTTACTAAACTTTCCATCTTATGTCACTTTTAAAACATGCATATTTCCAAGGGCTTTATAGCCTAATAGTTTGGGAGCAATAATGGGTAATCCCCATTCTCTTAAGGAGAAAAACGCTCAAGAAAGGGCCAAGTAAAGAGAGGGAGAGGGAGAGGGAGGGGAGGGAGAGGGAGAGGGTGAAGAGGCCTAGAGAAGGGAAGAGATAAAAATAAGAGTTACATCTCCTGTATATGGTGAGAGTTTCCGTAGCTAAAGTGTGAAAGAGCTTTCAAATCTCTTTCAAATTTTTGTGATTGGGAGGGAGGGGGAGAGGGAGGTGGAGAGGGAGGGGGAGAATGAGGGAGAGGGAAAGCTATGAAAACTCATACCATAAACCGGAGGTAAAACTCTTCTTTTTATCTCTTCCCCTTCCACTGTCTCTAGCCCTCCTCACCCTCTCCCCCCCTCATTCTCCCCCCCTCTCCACCTCCTTAAGTATGAAAGAGCTTTCAAATCTATTAATACAAAATTTAAAATTGTCAGTTAGTAAATTTCATTTTTTCCATTATCTTACTACTTTGGATCATTCCTCTTTAACTTTTCCTAGGATGTTTAAAATATGCAATAAGGTATTGTCTCTCACTCGAGACTTGGACCTACTTGTAAACTTGTGAATTTGAAAAAACTCGAAAAAATGGTTTTATCCCGAGGTTTCGTAATTAGACAAAGTATGATATTAAAACGCCAGATCTAATCTTAAAATCTAAGAGAAACAATTACAAACACCTGCATCGCGAATCCCTATTACGGTTAATTACTCTACTCCTAAGTAGTTCTTTCTCGACACAAAACCATTTAGTAATAATTTTACTTTTTAGTTAAGTGGCGCATGATGTGTGCAAAACATACTTTAGTGGAGTTAATTGTAATAAGGTGAAGACGACAATAATATACTAATTGTACGTGGGAAAGGCGGCATACTGTAACTGTAGTAACAACATCACATACATAGTACAATTAACATAACAAAACAATGTCAGACTTTGTTAAAAATACTCATTTAAACGATTGAAGGTTACAATAAACTCAAATGGTACAAGGACTCAAATGTTTAAAAAACAATGGCGTCTTAATGGCGCTTTAGGGTTCTTATGAGATCTTGTGGGATCCGCACGTCCATCAACCAATAAGAATCCAAAACATAGACTTTTCCCTTTTGCAAAGTGTCAATCTATTTTTCACCAACTTTAGAACTTGGTTCAAATATCCAAAAGAAAGAAAGCTCGTCGAAAGCATGGCGAAAGGCTTCAACCATATTCATAAAGTTTACAATTTGTTGCCCAAACACTTCACAACAGTGACAAAAAAAAGAGTAGAAAGAGCTGGAGTATAGTACAATAAGTTGGTGGATTCCTTCGACATATTACCTTGTTCGAGGCTACTCTTCTTAATGTTTTGAAAGACTGAAACTAAACGTCAAAAAGTTGATTGATATCTTCATCATCAGAATAATGTGACGTTTGCGGACAAAAACGACGTAAACCGTCGACAAACTGAAACCGAACGCCAGAAAAACAGCCGAAATCGTAAAAAATATTGGGAGTGAACGTCAAAAAAACGGCACGGAAACCGTCGAAACAAATTCCGTTCACCGAACGGTCGTAAAAATAAAACCGAACGCCGGAAAATGACGGGGTCGTAACTTTGAATTATGCCACGTGTCGCCATGTCAGCTCTATATGGAGATATGGTCTCATGGAGAAGTGAAAGCGTAATCTGACACGGTTTTACTTCCTCATGGAGACTCACCCTTGTGGTGAAGTTCCATTAGTGAAAAAATGAGGTTGTTTACTAAATGCCATACCTTTTCGTACACTGCCGTACTATTTGTTTTTAATTTGTCAGAAAAACAAGGTTACGGAATGATCGATTTGATTCTCCAAGGCTATGGGCGTAAACATATACCGTCGGATGCAGAGTCAGACACGCCATCGGTCGAACCTTTCAGTTTGCAACAAGTGACCTGAAGTAGGTCAATTTTAAGAGCCTGAACGAATAGCATTGTGCCGCGCGTGAAAGTGAAAAGATATCCACGATGAACACGCGATCAGGTGGCTACACGTGGCATAGGCCATTTGCCTTACGCCAGGGTGTAACACGAGGCCACCGGAAGCCATGAGAAAATCTTTGACGGAGGATATTCTTTTACGCTCCTGTTGTTATCCGCTAACCATTCTGTCATTTTCGTACGCTTTTACAGATCTTAATTTTCATCCGCCCTTACAGATTTTATCCAATACCTCGTACGACTCACTTTTTAGTTTTTGCCATAGATGTTTCATTCGTTAAAATTCGAAAATTTTACGATTATGCGTTATTTTTTAGGTTTCATTAACTTTTCGTAAATTTCGTATAGTGTTCATGTACGGACAGATTGTACAGAGAGGGTTTGTACAAACGGACGGACAAAACGGGTGTCAACTGTACGGAAAGGCGGTTTGTACAGGTTTTTTCTAAAAAATATAAGTTACTTCATTTCCGCGGTCTAATTTGAATTGGATTTCGACTTATGGACCTTTCGTCCTTACCATGACCTCATGGAGACACGAAGCCAGCATTGTGGCCGCCATTGAAGCCCCATTGTAGCCGCCATTGAAATCATATTTTAGCCTCCGCGAACCTTCGTAAACGTTGCCATGCCAAGGATTCGAGAAGCAAAGTGGGAGCATGTTGTAGCTCCAACGGGTGGTCTACTTGGGGATAATAAATTTTGCATTTGTGTGTACTGCAAATTATAGTATAATGCACAAGCCACCAGGATTAGGAACCACCTTTTAGGAAACGTGAAAAATGTAGGAATCAGAACTAGGTTTTTTCGATTGACAAATAGGAACATTTTTTCGCACGTGCCTTAAATTTCGAAGAGATTCCTACGATTTCCAAGGACAAAGAAAAGTACATAGTTCTCTATGTTCTGTCCGTTTACGTTATAACAAGACGAAAAGAGGTACACAGTTTGTTTGATTTTGTCCGTTTTCGTCCAGCACGAATTTTTTATTTGCAGGGGTCTTCAAATTGTGATGCCATTTCACCTCGAGCAGACAGGCGGCGCGAAGGGCAAAACGCATTTTCTTCAGCCGTGAAACTGCCAGGCTGGAATGCAGTACGTCTACGACGTCACGGTAAGACATGCGACGTCACAAATCAGTTCCAAAAAATAACGTGTGACCACAGATTGTAGACGCTGACAATCGTCACAAGTACTATCGACGTATACTATCGTCATAAGCGTAAGTTGCGATTTCGTCCTTACAGACATAGGGATACTTGAAAACCGGGTCCGGCGGATCCGCGCTAAAATACAAAGTAAGTTTGCTAAGTTACAAGTACATGGGGACATACCCTTAGTTGTGGTTCATTATTTCGGTAATGAGGCACTAACGTCGCTAGTAAATTTGGAGCATAAAGGTATCGATTAATGCTTCATACTTTAATCGTTTAAGATGTCATACTATATCTTATTCTAACATTGTTTTTTTAGTTTTTCGTATTTTTATCATACAATAAGTCAAAGTTGGTCAACGCATTTTAAAAAATGTGAAATTTTAAATAGTGCGCATGTGCGTTCTTTTTCAAAATACCTTTCCGTGCGCATGGTACAAATGAAACATCTATGTTTTTTAGTTTTTACCCTCCGGTGGTAACAAATATGTGGTCAAATTTTGCTGTCAAAGATTTCGCACGATCGGAATAGTTTAATACGTGGAGCCCACCAGCATGTGCCATGCAAAAAAACGTCTGTTACTGACTCGACACAATGGAACGAAGGCTTCAGTAAACGTATTACGTTTACTGACACCGCCTAATGGAACCACGGTCTCAGTGAATCTTTAGGAATTCGAAGGAATCGTATTTGTTGATCTCTTGTATTATGTAGAGCTACACCGCCAATCGTTATTAGAGTTATGTTCGCTATATTGGCGCCCCCGTCTTTTTAGGATTTCACCTAAAATAGAATTAAGAATACTAAATTTATTTCTACTTTAATTAACGTTCTGGTGAATTAGCGTTAATAAGTATAATTTATGATCTTCTTGAGTATTGTGGTGTACGTAAGTGTCATTCCGTACAAAATGGTACTTTGTTATGGATTAAAATAATCGCGATCGCACTTAAAATTGATCTCATAATATAATGCAGACTGAAATTATACCTATTTTAGGGTGAAGATATTGATCGCGTATTAATTATACGTGAAAAAACCCAAATTAGAGTTATGAATAAATTAGAGTAAAAGGACGCGGTGGTGTACGATTTGTCTGATTATGTACTTTTCCCTATTTTACTGTGAAGATCCTGATGGCAGATCCGCTGTACCCAAATCAACATTATGGATCAATTAGAGTAACTTTTGTTTTCGAAATCTCGAAAATCTCAAATTAGGGTGAAGTTCCATCAAGCGAAAAGTGGCGTTTCTAACATAAATCCGCGACTCTCCGTACCAGATCGTACCGCCTATTTTGTTTTATACGAAAACCAACATTACAGAGAATCTTGCCGATACTCTACGGAGGTCTTGGAGGTAATACTGGCCGTCGGATGTTCATCTGCGATGAGTTCGCTTCAATTTTCTCTGTTAGACTCAACCCACCTCGACGAGGTGGGTTGGCATACACAGAAAAAAAAAAAAACTGTGACACGGTGGACAATTGAGCTACGTGTCATGATGGAAAACCAACAAAAAATCTTAAGATTTCCACATGACACGAGGTTTCCAAAATATAAACGAAACTAAAAACGAAATTTCGTAACATTCCCTCGTCACGCTATTTTCGGTAACTTTTGTTCGTCACACTATTTCTGTCGAAGGACTTTCGTTATGTTCGAAAATTGAAACCCTAAAAAATGAGATGGGGTCGTCTGCAAAATGTATAAAAGTTTTGTCGTATGGTCTTGCGTACGCATGTACATGGTACGTAAGGGCATGGTTACATCAGGAGGTCTCTGTAATAGTACGGACAACAAAATTTATGTATTACAGAGGCCTCGGTTACATCGCGTATCGTCTGTAAAATGTTTTTACTTACGTGTTCCGATTTGAATGGCTCCACGTAAGTCGACGATCAAATCTCAAAAATCGCAAAGATTTGGAAACCGACCATTTTCATATGCAAATCCGTACTTGCGTGTTTCATACGTGTACTTCACAAGTGTACCGGTCGTATGCAAATCCGTACTTGCGTATTTCATACGTGTACTTCACAAGTGTACCGCGTCAATGTACCTCAAAGATCTCCTACACTCTGCTGACTTTCAGGAAAAAACCGTATTTCTTTTCGGCAAATATTTTACGGTCACCTTGTCCGAAGGCACGTGACTTTGGGGGCGTGTGAAAATTTTCATTTTTTCATCGACGCACGTGTCTATCTTCCAGGTGTAGCGAATTGACTGGTTCTGTATTGGTGAACCCACCGCGAGAACATTAATATTTTTTTGACGCTATTAATTCCTTTTCTCTAATAGCGATTGACGGTTTACTGTACTGCATTTTTTAGCCACTTGCAACCTCACATTGTCCATCTTGGACCGTCCGATTAGGCTTGTTTTACTCTGCAAATCTGGTCGATTCTTCAACTTGCCAGCCAATTACAAGTTCCGATGAACACATCGAACGGCGGGAATCGCGCGTTTCCAGATTCACAATTTTGTACGGTGTAACTGTATGATGCTGCGGTACTGTATACTTGACGCCAAAACTCAAGAGCGTCACTATTGCAGTTACCCGCATGACGCGGCTCTGACAAGATAGAATATTCAATAGACCGTACTAGTCCTTCTGCCTTTCGGATTTTCCGACAAGAGAGAGACTACGGTCCTTCTGTAAAATTTGCCTTTATTTGTGTTTCTATGTAGATTATCCGTTGCAGATAACCGTCACCAAGACTCAAATTGTCAATTACGGTAACGTGATGTACCACCCCCACGTTCGAGCAGATACTGTTATCCTAAATTTCCACGTTTACCTTCTTCACATCTTTACAGTCCAAAAGTATCCGTAGTCTCCCATGTACTTTCCGTACCCTCACAGACGTACGAACCAATAAATACCCTCCTTTACTACGCGCGCGCGAAAACCACTGCGGGACTTCCGGCCCCCGAAGTATTGGTTTAACTTTCCGTACTTGTCGGTGAATAACTGAGCAATTTTGACACGTGCCACCTCTCGCTGCCTGCGGCTCGTTCGTACCGCGTGTCTCGCTGTGACGTGACAGCCGCCAGATTTGAAAGTGCATGTAAGAGTTCTCCCATTCTCCAGTTTCACTCAAACCAGTCTCTGCTCCTCTCCGCCTGTAGCATAAAGTTCGATTCGAAGCCCTCTCTCTGAGCGCCGCTACAACCGACGCAGCTTCGCACGATATTTTTTTCGTACACCTATTTTTTTCGTGCGTCGCAGATTCGAAGTAACCAGTTCAATTATTGGCCGAGCTCCTGTAAGGAATATAGTGGGAGAGAGTGGGAGAGAGAGGGAGAGAGTGGGAGCGAGAGGAAGAGGAAGAGAGAGGGAGAGAGAAGGAGAACACGGGACAGAGAGTGAGGGAGATAATTCAAACAAGGAAGGAGAGATGCCTCCTCAGAACGAGACAACTTATCTAGAAGGAGGTGAGATTTGAAGTATATTTTTTAGTTTAGTACTTTTCTGTTAAATTTTTTTTTTTGAAGGAAATATATTGATTTTAATTTCCCAAATGCAAAACTTTAACAACTTTATCAGCGCTTGGCTTAAAACATTGCCTCGTCGCATTATCATCTTTAATTTTTTTTGAAATATTTAAAAACTTGAAACTCTTTTCCCCTTGCAATTCTAAGCAATTACCACTATAAAAGCTTTAATTCAGAAAATTATTGTGATAGTTTTTTACAGATAATTCATTTTTATAATTTTGGGATTTCTTTTTACTGAAACTACATTTTATTAATCCTATAATTATTTTAGCAAGCTCACATTCACTTCATCTTCTAATTATTTTTTGTTTGGGCTTAAATTATTTTTTAGTTCATTTTTTCAAACCATTGAATTAACCCATTTTACTCAGTCATTTTATAAATCTTAGAATTTCATTTTTTTTCATTTTTCCTTTTCATTCTACTTTTTTGTGTGTCTCATCACCCTTCCTTTTCCGCTTTACATTTTACTTGGAATTAAAAGTCCCCCCCCCCCCTCTCTCTCTCTCTCTCTCTCTCTCTCTCTCTCTCTCTCTCTCTCTCCCTCTCTCTCTCCCTCCCTCTCTCTTCCTCTCTCTCTCTCCCTTCTCTCCCTCTCTCCCTCTCTCCCTCCCTCTCTGTTACAGGACCCGACGTAGTTACAATGACAGAGTCAAATCTGAATGACACAAAAGAAAAACAAGCTTCAGTTGGAAAGATTGTCACTCTCCCTACTCCTCTTCCCATGGCTGCCCTTTCTGCCATTGGAGTGGCTCTTTTTACCAATTCTCTTATTATCACAGTTCTTTTCCCCTTCTCTCCTCTTGTTGTCACAACATTTGGCGTTACAGACGATACTTCACAAGTCGGGTGAGAGTGAATCCTCAATAGCTTTTATTTAATTCTTGTTATTGTATTTGTTATCTTCATTGTTATTGCTATCATTGATGTTATTGTTCAAGTTTGAAGTTGATTGAGTTTTTGTAATGCAAAGTGTCGAGATTTTTTGACAAATATACATTTGCTCTTATTTTTCAAAATTAAGTTCCAACATATAGTTTTTTGGTGATTTGAAAAATGCAGGTATTGAGAATTCGCTCAATTAAAGACATTTTCTCTCATTATTTCTGCATGAGTTTAAATTTGTAATTTTTTGTGGTGATTTGATAAATGCAGGTATTATGCTGGAATGCTGGCATCTTGTTTTTTTATCGGCAGTCTTCTCTCTGGTCCAGTATGGGGGTAAGTTCTCACTCAAAAAACCAAGATTTTATCTTTCTCCTCTCCTCTCCCCCCCCCCCCCCCCCCGTTCTCTCTCTCTCTCTCTCTCTCTCTCTCTCTCTCTCTCTCTCTCTCTCTCACACACACACACACACACACACACACACACACACTCCCTCTCTCTCTCTCTCTCCCTCTCCCTCTCCTCTCCCTCTCTTTCACTCACATATACGCACAAACACATAACGTTCTCTCCCTCTCCCTCTCCCCAATTTCCCGCTCTCCTTGAGGTAACAATAATGTATTTTGTGTGGATGATGCAGGCACATATCTGACATCATCGGTCGCAAGACAGTGATGTTGATAGGTCTCACGGGAAATATGATTTTCTCTCTCTGGTTTGGATTCAGTAGTTCTTTTCCGATGGCAGTCTCGACTCGATTTATTTTGGGTTTAGTCTGTACTGTTCTCGTCGTCGCAAAAACGTGAGTTTTAAGTCGACTTCAAAATGTCCACACTATTTGCTGGTTTTTTGTATTTACTGGTTTTTTGTTCACTTTTGGAGCGACTTTTACAGTGCCCGCATTATTTTATCTTTTTTCCTATTCTGGTGTACTTTAGTGAGGATGTGAGGGAGCATAATCAATCCTAAAGAAAAGAATCACATGTTATTGGAAGTAGTCTTTACATGAATAATAATTTGTCAATACTGTGTTTAAAATTTTTTAACTGACATTTAATTCCCTTTTTTTAATCTATATTGCAGGTCGATTACGGAAATTTGTGACGACAGCAATGTTGCACAAGGGTAAAGCCTATATTCGATAAACTTTTGCTAGTTCTTTTCTTGTTCTTCTCCCCCTCTCTCCCTCTCCCTCCCTCCCCCTCTCTCTCTCTCGATCATCGACACTCATAATGGCATTTATACTTTCGTCGCCTTATCTTTTTTTTTTTTTTTGCAGATTTGCTGTGTATGGTCTGTGCTGGGGACTTGGACTCATCACCGGTGAGTGGCCTTCTCTTTCTCTCTCTCTCCCTCTCCCTCTCTCTCTCCCCCTCTCCCTCCCTCTCCTGTTTTTCCGTATCGTAGTTGATGCTCTGAATTCACACCAACTTGACAAAATAAAGCCAAACTTTAAAATTGACTTGAGCATTAAATTTGGCCTAAATTCTTACCGATTCCCTTTCCCTCTCCCTCTCCCTCTCCTCTCCCTCTCCCTTATACAGGTCCCCTTGTTGGAGGATTTTTAGTTACTCCGGCAATCCAGTATCCCAGTCTTTTCAGTGCGAACGGACTTTTTGGAATTTTCCCCTTTCTTTTACCCAATTTAGTCCTTTCCTGTTTGACTTTAGTGGGTATTGTTCTTTGCGTTATTTATCTCAAAGAAACTCTCGGAAAGTCGAGAAATGCGGTAACAAAACCAAGTGTGGAAAACAAAACTAAGGGAGGGAAGGGAGAAACTACACTTGTCGAGTCGGGAATGGTAGAAGACGAAGACCCGGGACTCTTTATGGCCTTTTTCGGAAACAGAGAAACTCGTAAGTATTTAATGTTTTAAAGTTTTAGAGTGAGGGTAGCCTTTTTCTTTTTTGTTAGTTCTTCCTTTAAATTTGAGGCTAAAAAGAGAAGGACGATGTGGAGATTTCATGAATCAAGAGTGGTCAAAGTCAAAATAATAATTAGGATTTCGTCAAGTTTGTTAATTCTAGTAAAACTTTGTTAATTGTAGTAAAACTTATCAAAGTTATAAACATTTTCCTCATTTTTTTCTGTATTTCAGTTATGACTTTGGCGATCCTCTGTCTTGCTGGATTTATGTTCACCGGTTTCGAGGAGGTAAGCCCCTATTTTATCCAAATTGGTAAATACTATATTTACTAAGCTTGCCCATTTTCCACTTCCATTTAATTCTCTTTAATCACTTTCTCAATATAATTTTCTCACTTATTTTTTATTTTGTTGTTTACCCACTTTGTCCATGTAGTTCTTTGTTTACCCACTTACGTCGACATTTTTTTTTATCAGTCTCCAATGAAAAATGTTTTAATTAGACTTTTTTCATTATTATTTTCAGCTTTTCCCCCTTTGGGCCCTTACCGACTGGGAGTATGGAGGCCTTGGATTTGTCACTTCCAATGTTGGTCTCGCTCAAGGCGCTTCTGGACTCACCCTTGTACGATCTCCCTCTCTCTCTCCCTCTCTCTCTCTCTCTATTGTTAAGCTCAGTCATTCTCTCTTCATTCTCTCTCTCCCCCGTTTCCCTTCTCTCTCCTCCATCCTCTCTCCTCCCTTTCTCTCCTTACCCTCTCCTCCCTTTCTCTCCTTACCCTCTCCTCCTCTTTTCTTGTCTCCCTCTCTCGCCAACTTTCCCACGTACTTTCTTTTTATAATCTCTATCCTAGTTCAACAAATCTCTACCCTTTTTCTTTCCCCTTTTCCTATTTTCAGATTCCTGTCACTCTCTTCCTCTATCCCTGGCTCATCAACAAGCTCGGAGCCGTGGGAGCCCTCCAGCTCTCTCTCTTCACGGGCATTTTCCAGGCAGCAATCCCCATGGTTCGATTGTTGGGAGATAACAAAGTCCCTCTTCAAATCGCATGTATTATTATTTTCGCAATCAGAAGGTAAGCTTGTTTTTCCCTCTCTCTTTTCTCTCGTGTTTGTTTTTCCCCTCTCTCTCTCTCTTATTTGTTTTTCCTCTTTCCCTCTTTCCTCTCTTGTTTGTTTTTCCCCTCTTCTCTCCAATGCTTCTTTTCTGCGATTTTGTTTTCTCAACTGACCTTGTCGTTATTCTTTTTCTTCTCTCTTTTATTTTTTCCCTCTGCTCTCTCTCCCTCTCTCTTCCCGCTTTCCCTCTCACTTCCCTTCTTCACTCTCTTCCCTCCCTCTCTCCGTCCTTTCCCTCCCTCTCTCCCTCTCCAGTTTCAACGAGACAGGCATGGCTGCGATGTTTATCCTCTTCAACAATAGTATCAAATACCCCAAATACTTGGGAGTTTTAAATGGGGCTCAAACTACTGGTCTCTCCTTATTTCAAGCGGCTGCCCCATGGACAATTGGAAGTACTTTTGCTTGGAGTATTGGTCTTAACGCTTTCTTCCCATTGGACTACCATTTCGCATGGTTATTATTAGGTCTCCTTCATGTGGTCGCCCTTCTTTTGACCTTGGCGCTTCCTCCGGAAATCAACAACCGCAAGTTTCAATCGGGAGACGCCCCAATTCATTAAAATTTCAAATATCCCAAACTTTGTATTTAATTTTATAAGTAAAAAGGGAATACTATCTGTTTAGAAAAGGACAATCGGGAGTATTCATATCCAAAAGTTTCATTTTCTTCCGGTTTTTTTCATAGTGCTTGAACGGAAGCAATCGTAGCCTTTTCCGATGCTCCCTTCGCTCGTATTAGTTGGTTTTTGTAATTTTAAATGAGAAAAGTAGATTTTAAATGACAAAATATGAAGAGGACTTTCGGTAGAGTTTGGTTTCTTGACCGACTCAAAATTGCCCTGGTTTCTGTTCATACATTCAGATTTTATAGGAAGTTTAATTTTTTTTTCTTTCTTTTTTTCCGTAGGGCAGCTGGCTAGCTGTGAAAATTAGTCCCTTGACTGATCTTCTAACCTTTTTCTTTGAGGTTCAAAATTTCTTCTCTCGTCGTTTAGTCTAAAATTAGAGAGTGGGTTCCAAAATTAGTGAGATGTTATCCTTGTACAGCGTTTCCAAAATTAATGTGACATTTTTTTGCCGAAAAAAAATACATATATTTGTCAAATTGGTGAGTTGGAAGTTTGGTTTGTCACTTTTGTGACATGATATGAATATGGCTTTGGGGAATGTTTGAAAAAACAATGTGTTCAGCTTGGGAGGGGAAAAAAAACTGCTATACTTGTTTTTGGACTCGCAGTAGACTTGGAAAATCTTGTCTACTCCCTGTTTTCGATTTTGTGCATTGTATATGTTTTTTGTCTTATTCATGACAGTTATTGCTCATTGTTATATCAAAAATTGTGTTCTGAAATTGTGAAAAAAAATATCCATACCAATGTGCAACTTTGACTAATTGCTTTCATGGCAATTAGTTGCCATTGTATGAACCAAATTTTGGTTTAACTATGAGATGTCTTCTTTTTTTATGATTAGGTTTTATTTTAATCAACTTCATATTGTCAAAACTACAACTGAATGGTTTTCCAAAGATGTGGCAAGTTAATGTTAACCATTTATGTAAACTGTTCAGCTCCAATATAAAGGGATTCTACATTCTAATCAATGTTATAATTCAATTTATTTATTTTTTCAGTGTTTGGAGAACCACATCACTCTATCAGTTGGGAGACATGCTGTTTGACCAATTAGATGATTAACCTTGTGGATAATTAGTATGACGCTTTAGTATTTATAAAACCAGCGCCATATGCCACAATTTCTTTCTTCGCTAAGCCAATTAGCCAACATGTAGTCTACACCGCGAATCGTTATTAGTGTCAAAGTCACTAATTTGGGTTCTTAAAATTTTGATTTTTTTTTTCAAATAGGATACATGATTTTAATTTTTCCTTGACGTTAATTAAGGTACCGTACAAAATAGCGT
Source organism: Zygnema cylindricum (assembly GCA_037447655.1). Classification (NCBI taxonomy): domain Eukaryota; kingdom Viridiplantae; phylum Streptophyta; class Zygnematophyceae; order Zygnematales; family Zygnemataceae; genus Zygnema; species Zygnema cylindricum. The sequence continues at coordinate 45,918 of JBBHKE010000726.1, read as the reverse complement.
AAAGCCCGAAATTATAATAAAATATAAATAGTGTGGTGTACGGTCGATGTCATACCGTACATAAATGTACCTTTTCAAGTGAAAATTTATAAAAAATGAATTCAATTATACGCGCACGCATAGGAACGTGCGCTAAAAAAAACGGGATTAGTCTGACACGTAAATTAGTATGAAATGTACGGATATTTTAAATTCGCGACGGCGTACGATTTCTAATATTTTGTACGGATACATATATTAATGTATATAATCGTACGGCGAAAATTCCATTTTTGCTGTTCCCAAATTAGCATAAACGCCGAAATTAGAATACACCTTTTTAAAAAAAAAAATCAAATTCTTTATTAGCATCAATTACGGTAAATTTTCTTCAACACTATTTAAATTAAAACCCTAATAACGATTCGCGGTGTAGCTTTTTGGCAATCATCTACTATCGCCTAGTGAAGCAACTGCAACCTATCGCCTGAGATCTATCATCTATGTGACGCAGGTTTGTACCAGGTCCAAACCTTTCGATGTACCTTTATACATTTGTAACTTTGTACACCTGTTCTTTTGTACGATTGTAAGTGTGTACATTTGTATGTGTGTACGTTTGTATGTGTGTATGTTTGAATGTGTGTACGTTCGTGATGTGTGTACTATTGTATGTGTGTACATTTGTATGTTTACGTTTGTATGTGTGTACGGTTGTATGTGTGTACAGTTTGTATGTATGTACGGTTGTATGTGTGTACGTTTGTATGTGTGTACGTTTGTACGTGTGTAAGGGATGTATGTGTGTACGGGTTGTACGTGTGTACCGTTTGTACTTTTGTACCATTTGTATGTTTGTACTTTTGTATGTGTGTACGTTTGTACTTTTGCAGCTTTGTACCTTCTCATGTTTTATGCGATAACCTAGCTTATATAGACGACATCCAAAGTTCTGATCTTTATTTGGGCGTAGTTTGAGGCTTTAGCGTAGTTTGTAGTGTTTCAATATTTTAAATTTGTTGTACTTGTTTTGTTTCTTTCCTTTTAGGCTTTTAACACATTTTTGTTGTGTTTTTAGTCCTTTAGAATTTTGGTCTTTAACTTTTGTTGGTCATCAATACTTTTTAGGGACAATCATGTTTTGTACTTTGTTGGTATTACCATCGCGTTCTTGGAAATTAAATCTATTCGATGACATTACAACTACTCCGAACATAAAATTAAACATGGACGACGCCCTAAGGGCAAATGTCCTTTGTAACAAGAGTCCAGGGTTAGCGCAAAAAGTTAAAAATGACACACGACACTTTTCTCTCCCAAATACGTAAATTTTGACGTCACTCCTCTGTTAGGGAGCTGGCCAACAGAATTTTACCACGTGAGAGGTTTTTAAGTCGGTTGTGGTCCCCCAAAATTTGACGTCGTCAAATGTCACGATAGCGAGAATGAAAAAAAAAAGACACCAGAAAGACAAATGGAAAAATGAGGTCTGGAAAGAGCTGATCCAACCACGATATGGTACAAAGGTACAATATACATGTACCTTCTAACCGCATAACAATTCGATCAGTGGTAAGTGCGATATTGAGCTATGCACATGCTGGTGTTTTTTAGTGTCAATGACTGGGAATAGAGTTTTTTTAACAGTGTAAAACCTAGGGCACTTTACCATGTAACCGAAACGTAGTCTTAATACTTTGTTTTTTAGCAAAGATTTTTTGATTTCAGAGCGTTCCGATGTAACGGAATGAAATCATTACTTTAAATTGTGACGGATGTAGACACGTGTGTAATTTGTGATGGTTGTCGACGACTGCAAAACTTGCGACAATTGATGACGTTTACAAAATATGGACGGTTGTAGGTGTGTATTGTACTATAATTTTTTGTGACATTGTAGATGTTTAGGGGTTGTGACATTTTGACGTCAAACTCACCTATAGTAGCATCGACGTCACTAATTCCAAAACTTTCCGCCATGGTTTCCCGATTGTGTTTTTTCGTCTTTTATCCCTCTACTTGCAATCAAAATACGCCAAAAGACAATAAAAATTAATATTTTTCAGAAATCTTTCATTTAATACCGTTATTGTCGTCTTTCATCGCGAGAATTGTGAGATAGACGCGGTAGTGTGAGAGGGAGAGAGAAAGAGGCACCTTTCGCTTTTTGTGGAATGGAATTCATTGCTCGAGACCCCTACACGGTCCATGAACGGAAAAAAGTCCACGGAAAAAAGTACACACAGACTGGAAACCTGTGGTGGTTTTTTTTTTGGTACTCCACGCATAAAAGTTTTCCAAAACTTAAGACGTGTGGGACAACGCGTCCCTATTTGTTCGCTTAATGAAACTTTAGTTAAAATCACCTCGATGAAATTTGAAAATAAGTTTGAAGATGAGCAGGCGGGACGTGAAAGTGGGTCGAAACACGTTAGACGACAAACTGCATTACATTTAAAGTTTCAAAGTGACGCAAATTAGAATATGGTAATTTCAAATTTTTGGTGCGGCTGAGGATTTTCTCGTTGAGGGCTAAGTTTTGGAGGAAAACAACAGAAAAAAACCCTAACTTTATCACATAAGAAAGTGTTTTAGACCTCGTTTGAGAATTTTTGCATTTTTTTGTTTTGTGTTCACATTCCCAAAAATTTCAGCATTACCCGTGTATACACTTCGACATATAACATGCGGCAGCGGCTAATTTATTAGAAATTACTGCAATCCATTCCGACATACAATGTTAATCGACTCTCGGTTTCTAAGGGCATTGACCCATGTAATTGTAACTTAGCAAACTAACTCTGTATTCTACCGAATATTCTCTATAAAATCTTTTCAAGTGTCCCAATGTGTAACAACAAAATTGTTACTGAAATTTTGTGGTCTCCATTAACCCACAAAATTAACAGCCTACAATGTGTAACCCTGTGAACTTTTCTAAAATATCTCTTATAAGCCATCTTATGTCTCAATCAAACGATTCAATGTTAATGTACCCAGTTACGGGAATCTTTGGCTCTCAGCTAATTGTAACATACAGCCTTACCTAACGTCATTAAAGATTATTTAATCGGCGACGGCGTACAATATACAGCTTCACATATGTGCCCATTACGACTTTAAAAACCCTTACACTTGTGTTTTGTTTTTTTACGTTTTTAAGAGTTTGCTCCAGATTTTGTGAAAGAATACACTATTTCAATCCCAAAAAAAGACAACAAAAGG
>JBBHKE010000726.1:0-42704 GCA_037447655.1 Zygnema cylindricum | reverse complement strand
CTTGTATTGTCTATATTTTCGCAGATTTGCAAGGGTATTGTAAGCCTGGTATTTGTTTTACTTCATTGTGAAGTTGGTCGGTTATATCAAAGTTATGGAAGACTATTTTTGTGCAACTTTGACTAGATGATGTGATCACAGTGTTAATTTCTTTTGTCTAAAACTTTGTAAGGTTATTTTATAGCCTAGAAACAGTGTGTGATTATAGATTCAGCATGTTTTATGATTACTGTAGAATTTTGTGTTGATTCAAAGTAGGCTGTTTTTGGGTAGTCTGTGGTGTTTCCGAGGGTAAATCCATGGCTGAAAATGGCTATGGACAACACATCCTAGTACCTACCGTCCGTCAAAGTAGCTTGTAGCGGTTAGCATTGTCCTAGAGTATAAGACTTGTGCTGATATATATAGGGAGCGATACCTATTTAAACATTGATACGTATTGAATTCCATTTAACTAAAAGAACGGACTTCATAGCATAGACTCCGTTGTGCATTAAGTACCGCACGAAACAAACGTTGCGAACATTTATTTCAACGGCCTGTTGTCAAGCTCGTGTGCATTTTTGGCACACCTTTGTACCACCATAGATTTCTAGGCCTTTCCTACCCCGTACGGCCATCAGAGTATAGAGGAGTGAGTGTACCAGTCCAAACGAGATCCTTCTATTTCCTAAACTGAGCAAAACGCACTTTACTTTTGCGCCTAACGGAGGTCGAACGACCAAGTTCTACCGTCTCATAGATTGCAATTGCGTTACATGGGACTAGTTTCTACCAGCCCTCGTGGGGAGTACATTGACAATTGCCACGTAACTTTTCGGATTGTCATCTAGATTATGCTGTTAGGTGTCAATAAGAACTCAGTTCAGGTTCAGTTGAACTTTGGTCCATTAATTACCTTAGGTCAAAGTCTGGCACTTTCGTGTCCTTTTCAGTACTTTGTCTTATTATAGTGGAACGAATAATTACTTCCGGTTGTGGATATAGCCGCAGTCAGGAGCATAACCTTTTGCCTCAAGTGTAGTACAATTTATTTATTCTTTTTTCATTTCAATTACACTTGCTTGCTGCTAATTGGTTAATAGCATAACTTTGACTTTTGGACCTAGAATTGGACAAACTTTGATGTATAAGGCACTTGGGGCCGAAGGAGAAAGGTTGCTTTTTCATTACTGTCTCTTGACAAAATCCTCAAAAAATCCAAGCATTCCTTATTTTGGAGAATCTTTATCTTGTGTGTGTTTTTGACTCTATTGCCATCTTGGTTTTGAATGAGTCTTTTGTGGAGATCGTAGTTTGAACGGCAAGTTGGTACTATCCATCTTTTGGGCGATTTTGACTTTTTGTTGTTGAAACTGAAAAGAGTCCTGTCGTTTCTGAGTCGCGGAAACCGCGTTGTGAAGGAGGATCTTACCTATTTTCGGTACCATCGGAAGGGTTTCAACTTCTCTTTTGGGTCATCGTTAATTCTTAGGGTATGTTGAGCTCGCTTTGCTATCATTTTAATTTCTATCTTTTATTATCTTTTTCTTTCGCAAGGTGATATTGTTAAAACTAAAACGGCCTATTATTGTTCTTTCCTATATTCCTGCGTGGGAGTTCAAGTGTGCCTTATTGGTAGTTCTTTTTGGTTATGGGTGTGTTGTTAGGATTAGTTTGCCAAAACCTTTTGATCAAAATAGTAGGTTTTGAGGGAGCATTTGTTTTGAATTTCACTAGAAAAGTATAGTATTGAAAAAGCAACTGTTCGCTCGGATTAGAGGGGATAGGAGTGTTGACAGTGGAAGCTCTCTTTGTGGAAGGGAGTTAAGGTTCCATTTTATGTTTTTTTTCCCTTTCCCGCTGCCATCATCTTATGGGGGGAGGAGAGACCCCATATATCTGATTTTGAGAGCACGGTAGGCAAAGGAAGCCCGTACAGGAAAAAGGGTCTCAGATGTCCAAGGAATGCGTCCCAATGGTTGCCATCTTTGATTCGTCGGCCAAGGAACCATCTAGGGCATTCGCTCCTCCACCTCCTCCTAGCCTAACTCCCAAACAGTTCCCATTTGGGGCAGAGGCCCCCAGGGCCCAAGCTGAGGAAAGGAAGAAAGTGTCTCCCACGTCCCGACAAAAGAGATTAGCTCTTAGGGAGCCCTTTTTGGGTCATTTTTGGAGGTCGGGTTTCATACTCGATCTAAGGTACCTAGGGCTGAAATTCCTATTGACCCCGCGGTATTGGCGGATCCATGTCATCTTGGATGCAAGGAACTCGTTGCTCTTCATGATCTACATGAGTTAAAGGTGAAGAGGGAGTTAGTTCAAAGAGTGGTTTGGACAGATCAAGCCAGGGTGGTTAGACTTGTGGGAGGGGTTGTGGAGATTTTAAGTAGTTCTTCCGATAGTAGTTCTTCAAAGTCTCTATAAGACTGGCCCCAGAGAGATCCCTATCCTTGCCCCCCTCCATCTTCATCCCAAGACACTTTTGCTAGCAGACCATCCAGGGGACGTACCACTTCTCGATCTCTTTAAGAAGAAAAGACTGGTAGGAGGGAATCGCGAGATTTTGCGAAGGGGAAGAGGTTCGACCACCGTGAGAACAAGAGGAGATTTGCTCTTCTTCCAAAAGAAGAGACGTCCCCACCTCAATTATCAGCCTCAAGCGGGAGACCTTCTCCAGCCGCACTGCTCGGTTGCCCTTCCGAATGGTTTTGGCAATATGAACCTACTGCTTTAGAGGTTCTAAGAACGGGACCGGAAGATTCGTCTGAAAGATGGTGGCAGACTAGGCCTAACGATCTTGAAATTCTGGATATGGGAATAGCAAACCTAACTAGTGTAGTCACGAGGACTCAAGAACGATTATGTATTATGAAATCTCAGGGGAACGCTACGGCGGGGGTGGGATTTACCGCAGTAGATAATGAGACCTTTGAGGTAGAAAGGAGGAGTTTATGGGAACAAGAATTGAAGCTTATTCGGGAAACTTGGCGTAGGTGAAGTGGGATTCTTAGCGGGCAGATCCCCCCTTCTCTAGGGATTGGGCCGCATTCTGAAGCGCCAACTAAAGGAACCTCTCCTATCGCACGACTCAACTCGACATTCCTCCCTTGGAGACTAGCTGAGAGACTCTTCTATAGCAGGAAGGGGGGGGAAATCAGAGAACCAAATATAAAGGGTTTGGGTGCTGATTTACCTCGTGAATTTGCTTTTGCTCCTCGGGAAAGGCCCACTTTTGTCTCTGTGGAGGTCTCTTTAAATGTGGAAGCCTTGTTGGAGTTACGACCGGACAAGAGAATTCACATTCCCTTGAGACCTTAAACCCCTCCTTCGCCATCTCCTAGAGTATCCCTAGATCTTCCCTTTTCTCCTCCTCCTCTTGCTTCCTCTCAGTCCCCTAGGCATACCCCTAAGTCTAGAGACATTCCCACCTCACTCTCCGAGTCTGAGGTCGGGCTGACTATCACTTCCGCTCATACCACTATTCCCGCCTATTCTCCCACTCACCACCGTTCTCCATCTTCGAATTCCGAAGTCCCACCTTCTGCTCGATCTGGACGCACGACCAGAGGGAATACACCATATCCCAAGTATGGGCCTTCGTCTTCTCCTTCGTCTTTGTCCTCTTGGGGTACTCTACTAAATCTGTAGATACCACCCGGCTGGACAAGTCGTCACACGCGGACACCCTCCGCACTAAGGTGACAAGGGGCCATACTCGTGGGGAACACCCTTACACCAACCATATATTCAGGGGTAGGTACTTCCTCAGTGGGAGGGGGATCCACACCTTTTAGAGTAACACCGTTTACCAGAGAAGGAAATGGTTCTGGTCCCAAAAACGAGGACCTAGGAGTCACCTCACCCGCTCAATTTGTTAGTCCTAGCAGGCCGCCCTCTCCACAATTCACCAATCTTGCGGAGGAGGAGAAAGAGATAGGGGATAGGAAGATATTTACGGGGGATAACTCTGAGATTGACTTCTCGGATTTTGAACTTTTGTGGAAATCTTTTAGTCAGTTTGAAATCAACAAGTATAGGGGAGGACCCATTCTTGATGACTTTGAAACAACCTTATTCCTTATGATGATCAATTACCTTGCTGGAGGGGCATTGGCCGATTACAAGGAGGCAGCACGCCTTGATGGCTCCTAGTATCAAAGTCTCAGATTCACTTTTAGATGCTGCAGTGGTGCAAGCAGAGGTCGATCTAGCTGCAAGTGCGGCCTCCCCTGTCACTACCACCTTAACGGAGGACATGAAGCTACAAGGACAAGGTCACGCCTACGTGAATCTACTCTTGGCGACTCGGGCCGCCCAGACTGTTGAAATTTATGCATTTTCTAGGTCTGTTTTTGGATAAAAAAATAGCAAAGGGAGTCTACCTCTAACACTCTTCTGTAAGCCCCCACACTTGTTGTAGTCACTAAAGGCTGGACAGGGAGCTAGAGCCATGGCTCCCTAGGCTCTCCATGGAGAGAGGGTGTAGAATTGGTAGACTTACCAAAAAGGTCTTTGACGGACCCAGGAATTGATCGTGGTACCTACCGTCAGTCAAGCAACCCGTAGCCGTTAGCCTTATCCGTTTAGTATAGGACTAGTGCTAAAACATATAAGGTTTGGTAGACATTTAAATAGTATTTAGTAGGGTTTGCATTTAAATGGATTAAGGTTTGTAGGGTATAGAAACAACTGTACTTTAAAGTATAGACGAAACAAATAATACAAACATTTGTTTTGACGGTCGGGTATTAAATGCCGAAATAAATCGGACGGCCGTGGTTAATGCCGGCTTCGCAGAAAGACAATTTGGCGGTTTGCGGACGCCGCCACTCTGAATGACACGTGGCAACATCATACGGGTTTGCGGAATCTTCGGAACGGAAGATAACAAATCCAAAAGTGACAAATGTCGCAAAATGGCATTGTGTACAAAGTTCGTACAAAAAGTACTCCGACACCTGTTCTTTCTTGTACGTTACCATTTTTCTGAAGTGGCATGATGTGGCACCACGTGGAGAGATAACATTTGAAAGTAGGAATTCCGAGGATTATAAGAACTAGTCTGGATATAACATGTGTTGACTTTTTAGCCATATCGTACGATGGCCGTACAAAAGCTACACCGATACCTATACCTTGATGTACTTTACAGTAATGTGATTGTTCCATACCTTATTACTTGGGGGTTTAGAGAGGGGTTTAGGACTTAGAATATTTTGGGTAGGTAGCACCCTATCCAAAAGAGCTTGTTGTATAAATGGCAAACTTTGGCCAGCCATAACTATCAATTTACTTCGCCATTTTTAGTGATTCTTTTTGCTGCCAACTCAGGGGAGTCCAAGATACACAAAGGAGTAGTTGGTCAAAGGTTTTGCTTGCCGAGGTGGCTGCATTTCTAATGAAAGGTAAAAGTGGAAAAATGTATCCAAAACACATATTCTAGCTTTGCAATCTGTGGTGGAACTGAGCACACAAAAAGTCTTGTTTCACAAGTGTGAAGAATAATGGGGAATTTATTGTCAACGGGATAATCATATGGGTTTACATAAACTTGGAGTCGCATTTTCTAGATTAGCTTCTTTTGATCTGCGAATTCTGCGTGGCAATGGAGCCCTAAGAATTTCGCAGATTGCCACTAGAATGGTTGCCAACCCCACACCATGCTCCACCCTTCTGAACATGTAGATACTTCTCAATACAGAGACAAATTAGTCTGCTATTATGGAGTTTACAGATTTCAAATGCTTAAAGAATCATACACCTCAAACCCTCTTAAACTGTCTTTTTAGTCGGTGATTGAAGACAAAACTCTTGACAATGGCAATCTTCGGCAATGGCAACCAAATATTAAATTGCGGATTGCAATTTCTTTGGACCAACAGGGCAGGCCGCTCTAGACAACTGGATTGCGAATCAAGCAATCCACGACATAAACCCCTCTACTAAGGACATTTCAATGGCAAAAATGAAGTTTTACGGCCATTTCATCTATAGTAAAACAAGGGAGAAAGCCATCACCGGTAAAACCCGTGGGAATTTTACAAGATTTACAAGGGTATCTGAAATTCTGTGGTCTCCATTGACCTACAAAATGAGCAGCCTATGAAAAGCCTCTAGGATAACATTAGCCCCTTTTACTTTCCCGCTGAATAAGTGCCGCCCAGGCACACAAATATTCTGACCACTTTCACCCCCGTGAGGACAAGACTCCCTTGAGTCAAACGCAAAAAGAATCACTGAATTTGCTCCCCTGAGCAGTAAGTTATGGCTGGTCAAAGATGACCTTTATAGTTACAAGCTCTCTTAGAGAGAGAGGTACCTAAATATTACTAAGTCTCGGTCTGCCTACTCACGACTACCTACTACTAAACCCTATTCCAATAGGAACACTATATAGTACAAGAAGGTACAATGGGCGATGTACTTATTGTACGACCATTGTACGACAAGGTCTACAAGGTGACACTTGTCAAATCGGAAGCCATGGTTCCTCCTCCCATCTTCTCCGGTATCAAATAATCTGGCGCCACGTGGCACCGCGTGACGCTATCTCCGTATGCCGCCAAAACCTCACTTGGCGTGGCGGCTATAATGCCGGCCGTCTGATCAAAACATATTTTACACGGTTCAAATTCGCGTACATGCAGGAATTGCTCCTTTTGGTTAGTCTGCTGTTAATTAGCTGTTGCGTTAATTTTTATATATTTATGAAACCCGTCACGTGTATCGTTTCGTAACGCCTTAATGGTTGAGGCGTTAGGCTATAGAGAATCTAGAGGTCACAGGTTCAAATCTAGACTTAGGCATCATTTTAGTAAAATACCCTTTACTTCAAAAATTGCTACTTTCTAAATATAGCGGCAGCCATGGCGCGCCTTTGATCCTCACTCTCTTTCTTTAAAGCAAAACTAAAATAGGGAAGTGAACTATTAATTACCTCTTTTCAACACTCCCCTTAATTCCTAGTCACTTTTCAATTTTAATCCACAATTTTCTCTGCAATTAATCGACTTAAGGGAAGGCACTCGTTTTGTCATCATGTTTGCAATCATTTCTCTATCAATTTTATGAACCAGTTTAATAATTTTATTTTCTTCCTTCTCTCTGACAAAGCTTAGTCTAATATCCATTTGCTTAGCTTTGTAGTGATGTTTCAGATTAGCTGCAATAGAGATAGCAGCTTGATTATCACAATAAACAATTTGAGTTCCAGACTTTATGAACCCAAGTTCTTCAAGAAGAGATTTAACCCACATTAATTTTTTGGTGGCAGCACAAGAAGCCATGTATTCAGCCTCCATAGTGGACTGAGCAACTACTTTTTGTTGCTTGCTACTCCAACAACATGCACCCGATCCAATTTGCAACACTTATCCAGTCGTACACCTCCTTAAAGGAAAATCTCCATAACTGGCATCACTCCAAGTGGTGATGTCAATGTGCTCGCCTCCCAAATGCAACCATAAATACCATGTCCCCACCAGATACCTCATCATCCTTTTGGCAGCCTCCCAGTCTCTCTTTCTTGGTTCATTTAGATTTCTACTAAGGACACCTACAGCTGCAGATATATCCGGACGGGTACAGTTCATAAAATAAATTAAACTGCCTACAATCTGCCGATAAGGGATATTTTCTATATGTTTTCTTTCTATCTCATCCATCTCATCATTAATGATCAATATTCCTCCCTCTTCACTCTCCTCACTCACTTTCTTCAAATCCATAATAGTAGTACATCCGTTTGCTTTCTCTATTTGAAAATTTTCTAGCATATTACCGATTGCTTCTTTTTGAGTGAGTCTTATAATTCTATTCCCTCTATCTCTCTCCATTTGAATTCCCAAAATGTACTTTGCTTCGCCAAGATCTTTCATATCAAAACTGCTTCTAAGATCCCTTTTTAGTTTGTTAATTTTATCTAAGGACTTGCTTAAGACCAACAAATCATCTACATAAATAGCAATAAATATCACTCCATTCTCATCCTCAATTAATTATTTTAGAGTGATGTGAACTAATTCTGATATACCCCAAACTGGTCAGAAATTCGTCTAGCTTTATATTCCACTGTCGCGGGGCTTGCTTAAGCCCATAGAGTGATTTTATCAGTTTACAAACTTTGATTTCTTCCCCACTTTCCACGAATCCTTCGGGTTGCCTCATGTAAATTTTTTCTTCAAACTCTCTGTGCAAAAAAGGCGATTTAATATCCATCTGGTGGATATCTATATCCTCCGCTGCGGCTATACTTAAAAGGATTCTAACAGAAGGAAATCTGACTACAAGTGCAAAGGTTTCTTTGTAGTCTATCCCCCCTTTCTGAGTATAACCTTTTGCAACTAACTTAGCTTTGTACCTCTGAATGGTATTATCCGGGATTATTTTAAGTTTAGACACCCACTTAACTCCGATCGGTTTTCGGTCCGGTGGACAATCTACCAACTCCCATGTATTGGCTTCCATGATAGAGGCCATTTCTTCATTTATAGTTGTGATCCACCGGCTACTTTCTGAAGTGTTTATGGCCTCTAAGTATAATTGAGGTTCATCTAGGTGAGACATCTTTGTGAGTTGGTTATTTACTTGTCTTTCTTGAAGTCGTTTACTACTTCTTCTTCCCCCTTCAAAATCGGACGCCGATATGGAAGGCATCCTTGGGTTTCGTTTTGGGAGATTTTCAGCTCCCCTATCTTCCAATTCCGGTGTCTCATGAAGTTCCTCATCGGTTTCCACTTCGTATTGTGGCGTTGCCTCGAATGTTGTCCTTTCCTCCTTCTCCTTTGGTAGATTTGCAGATTTTTCTTTTTCTCCCTCTTCCTTCTCTTCATTTTCAAAGTCAAAGTAAGAAAACTGATCCATTTCAAATCTGATTTTGACTTTCCTATTATATTTGAATGGATCAATGGACTTCTCTTCATTCATCACCACTATGTGTTTTACCAAAATTATATCTCTCTTTTTCAAGTCATACACTCGGTATCCTTTTGTGTTCTCATCATATCCTACAAGATATCATGGTTTCCCTATTCCCTCTAACTTCCATTTAGTTTTATCGGAATCCAAATTGTAGACTTGACTTCCGAACACTCTCAAACTAGACAAATCAGGCTTTCTTCCTGTCCACCTCTCATACGGAGTTTCCTCCTTATTTGCTGAAGGTAGGACTCTATTTTTGATGAAATTACCATAGTTTATAGACTCCGCCCAAAACTGCAACCCTATCCTCTTATCAGTTAACATACTTCTGGACATATCTCATAAAGTTCTATTCACTCTTTCTGCTACTCCATTTTGTTCAGGATTATAGGGAACAGTTTTCTCATGATGAATTCCTTCTTCTTTAAGATATTCTTCAAATTCCCTTGAGGTGTATTCTTTCCCATTATCACTTCTTATCTCTTTTATTGAGGATTCATGTAGTTTTTCTCTCCATACTTTATACTCTTTGAAACATCTTATTACCTCTAACTTATGTTTGAGAAAGTATACCTTCGTGTATCTAGACCAATCATCTGTGATGGTTAACATCCATCTCTTCCCCCCATATGAAGCATACCTGGCAGGTCCCTAAACATCAGTGTGAACTAGATCTAATACTTTCTCTCTCCTAAATTTGGTTGCCATTGGAAATGGAAGTCTATGAATCTTCCCTTAGGCACATCCACTACAATCATCAAAGGTCTCATCATCCTCAAAAGTAATACCCTCCACTATTCCCTTTTTCTTCATTTTCTTTAATTTATCTAGATGCACATGCCCCAACCTTTTATGCCAAAGCATCATCTCACTTGCACACGAGTAGAGAACACTCATTTCATCGCAAAGAACGATTCTGAATATTCCTTGACTGCCCTTCTCAGCTATGAAATAAACCTCATTATCAAAGCTTGCTGTGAAGATTCCTTTCCTAGTTCCTGTTTCAAACTCCTTTTCATCTAAAACAACTGTTGAGACTAGGTTCTTGCTAAGCTATGGAATGTAAAGAACGTCTGAGAGTGTCATAATTGAGGCCTTTCCATCAACTAGAACCTTCAAGTCAACAGTTCCAACAAGACTTGTGGTTTCTACTCTACCATCTCCGTACTCTATCTCAACTGTTGGGATCTTTCTCAGTTTAGTGAACCACCGCTTATCTTTGCACATATGCATTGAAGCCCCTGAGTCTATGATCCACCCATCCTCGGGTGGATCCCTCTTACCTCCGAAAGCACACTTTTGTCTCCGTGGAATGTCGACATGTTTTTCAATGTTTTTCGGATTAAGAAGAAGCTCCTCAAGCTCCTCTTCTGGTTCAGTTTTTCCTTCCACTTCTTCATCATGAACTTGAGTCACGAAAGCCTTTTTCTTTCCTCCATCCTTTGAGGTTCCTTGACCATCTTTCAGTCGAAGATTTGCAAGTTTGACACAATCTGCCATATGGTGTCCTGGTTTCTTGCAGAAGTGACATAATCCTCCTCGAGAAGTTCCTCTCCCCTGTCTATCAAATCTGCCACCTCCTTGTCCTCTTCCACCAAAGTTTCGATAAGGATCTTTCCCTCTCTCCTCATCATGCTTCCGCCAATCAACTCCTGCAGACAATGCTTGAACACTTAGACTCCCTCTCCTAAGCTCTATGGTGCTTTCTTTCACTAAAATCATTCCCACTGTGTCATCCCAATTCCAATTGCTATCTCCCATGTCATGCAATCTGTTAATGATATTCTCATACACTTCAGATAGTTTCATCATTAATGTGTTGACTCTTTGTCTCTCGGACCATGAGTTACCTGCACTCTCCAACTCTCCAAATAATGCTCCTAAACCATTGCAATAATTATTCATACTTCCTCCTTTATAAGTATAAGCTGCAATCTTATTTTTCGGCCAACTGTTGATGCTACAATGATCCACTCTTATATTTGTTAACTAGTGATATCCAAATCTGAGATGAAGATTTGACATGCATAAGGGGAATGGCAATGCCCTTTGCTACACTTTTAAGAATTAAAAGCTTAGCAACCTTGTCTTTGTAGTTCCACTTTTTATACTCTGATCTTTCGGTTTGAACCCTTGTCGCCGTTTTTGGTGGTGCTGCTGCCAGTATCGCCTTTGGCAATGGTGTCACTTGAGTTGCTACTCCTTCCTTTTCTCCTTCCATGACAATCTCCTCTCCTTCCTCATCTTCATCCTCGGTGATGGTGGCAGCTGTTCTACCAACTGTAGAGGCAGAGGTGCCAGAAAAACGTGTCCCTCCAAACCCAAGTGGAGGTGGGCATCGAATTTGTCCAGACACTATGCCCCATAGATGCTTCTCAAATTGTTCTCCCTCCATCATTATTTCCCAATAAAGAAAGTCTGATCCATCAAATATGGGTACCCTAGAGGGTGGGCCCATAACCTGAAATTTTGTGGTCTCCATTGACCCACGGAATGAGCAGCCTATGTAAAGCCTCTAGGAAAATATTTGCCCCTTCTACTTTCCCGTTGAATAAGTGCCGCCCAGGCACACAAATATTTTGACCACTCTGACCCCCGTGACGATAAGACTCCCCTGAGTCAAACGCAAAAAAAATCATTGAATTTGCTCCCATGAGCAGTAAATTATGGCTGGTCAAATATTACCTTTATAGTTACAAGCTCTCTTAGAGTGAGAGGTACCTAAATATTACTAAGTCTCGGTTTGCTTACTCACGACTACCTACTACTAAACCCTAGTTCAATAGGAACACTATATATTACAAGAAGGTACAATGGGCGATGTACTTATTGTACGACCATTGTACGACAAAGTTTACAAGGTGACACTTGTCAAATCGGAAGCCATGGTTCCTCCTCCCATCTTCTGCGGTATCAAATAATGTGGCGCCATGTGGCACCGCGTGACTCTATCTCCGTATGCCGCCAAAAGCTCACTTCGCGTGGCGGCTATAATGTCGGTCGTTCGATAAAAACATATTTTACACGGTTCAGATTCGCGTACATGCAGGAATTGCTCCTTTTGGTTAGTTTGCTGTTAATTAGCTGTTGCGTTAATGTTTATATATTATGAAACCCGTCACGTGTATCGTTTCGTAACGCCTTAATGGTTAAGGAGTTTGGCTATAGAGTCTCTAGAGGTCGCAGGTTCAAATCTAGACTTAGACAACATTTTAGTAGAATATCCTCTACTTCAAAAACTGCCCTTTCTAAATATGGCCGCAGCCATGGCGTGCCTTTGATCCTCACTCTCTTTCAAACTAAAATAGGGAAGTGAACTATTAATAACCTCTTTTCAACAGAATCAACATTGTTTAAGGAGGAAAAAACTGAACTTCAAGCTTTGCAGAAGCTTAAAGGGAAATAGATGTTCAACAACGGGTTAGAACCTGCAATGGGGGCATAGGATGATATGGTTTTTCTCTACAACTTTCTCAATTGCCAGCAAACTAGACATAGGGGGAAAGGGTACCCCAAGAAACTCAAACTGGAGCTCGCCATTAAGCATAAATAATTTGAAAAGGAACGTGCGGAGAGGACTTGGAATTAGTTGGAATGAAAACAAGGAGAAGGGGGGGACGGGAAAGCACTAGTTAACAAGGAAACTTGCCGCCCTACTCCTTGGGCAAAAATCGCAAAAATGTCTTAATCTCAACGGGGGCAAATTAAACTTCTCAAATTTGATAATGCCCAAATCTCTAATGAGCTCAATGAATGTCAATATACTACCAAAGGCTCCAAGTGTGTAGCATGTGGCTTCATGGGCCATCAAGAAGAACAATGTTTCCGCAAGAATGGAGTCCCGAAAGAAATGATGCAGTTCGCCCTGTTCAATGGAGAAGGGGAAACTGTTGTACACCCTTACCCATTTCAACTCCTTTAGCCTTCGAGGCGTTGTGTGTTGTCACCGGAGGAACCTGACCGGACCCCTGTTATTCCACCTAAACTTACACCGGAAAAAATCATTCAGCAGCAAAGTAAGCAATTGGCCGCGATGGCACCAAAATTGGTTGCCCTCCCCTTAGGATCTTCATACCGACTGCTCCTCTCAGTGCAGCACAAAGACTGCAGAAACAAAAACAAGAGTTGTTACAAAGCGTGCGGAGCTTGCAATTCTGTGTCCTCCATTGGACTACAGAATACAGGAAGCCTCTAGATAGTATTTAACTAACCCACTTTAAGCCACAACCACTTCTGCCTCAGAAGGCAAACTGACAATTTGACTGCACCCCTGTGTAGCTTGGACTCCCTTGAGTCCGTAGCAAAAAGAATCACTGAAAATGGCCAACCAGGCGATAAGTTATGAGGAAGTAAAAATGCCAATTTGTACAAACTCTCAAAGGGAGAGATGACTACCTACCTAAATTTTCTAAGTCCTGATTCTCTCTAATAACTCCTATCTACTGAAGTACGGACCAATCAGATTACTGTATCGTACACAAAAGTACTACTGCCGATGTACCTTTTGTACGGCCTATGTACGACAAGGCTATTAAGTGGACGCGTGTCCGCTTTTCACTCGTCCGTACATTCCTCGGAATTCCTATGACCGAATGTCATCTCTCCACGTGGCTCCAGGTCATGCCACGTCACAAAACGCCAAAATGACCACTCCGGGATTTCGGCGATGATGTGCGCCGTTGGATTTTGTGCCAAACGCAATCTTAGCCGTAATAAATGCTTGCGTGATATTTGTTCCGATGTCGAAATAAAATGCGAGGTATCCGTTTCGAATTAGCGTCGTACGACGTACTTTATAAAACTGAATCTATGTACGCCGTATAAAGTTCTAGTTAAATGAATTTTAGTCACGCAAACTAAATATATATCTATCACATACCATAGTACTTAGCATTGGTCCTAGTCTATTAGGATAAAGCTGACCGCTACCGGTCAACTTGACGAACCGCAGGTACCGGGATCAAACCGCTCGTCCGTCAAGTATATTTTTAGTAACCTACTAAAAATAGCTGTCTGTTGAACTAAGGCAGCCATGGATCAACCTCTCTCTCTTACCTTCAGTGACTACAACAAGTATGGGAGTTAGAGAGCGGAGGTGGAGGCAGGCTGCCCGTCTTTTTTCTTTCCTTTTTATAAAGACATATTTAAACCTAGAAAATACTCTAGAAATCTATAAATTTCAACAGAGCTTGATCTTCAAGGCAGTGCGGGTGAAAATGATGTTGACTTAATGGGTTGGGATTTTGAACCCCGAAATGCCCACCATGCACGCACTTTCGTGTCTGGAGCTTGGAATGTTGGGGTGGGAGATAGCCACCGACAACTCCGCAATTCTACCTCGGAGCAAAGAATGGACAAGTAGAAAATGTGTCAAAATGGCCACAATCGAAATGTAAGTGGACTTTTATCCTTCACTACCAAGGCAGTCATCGTGAACAACGACATCGTCCTCGGGATCAAACTCACCTGCCATCTCTCCATAAGAAACAACAACTCCCTACTGGTTTTTAAAGTTACAAAACAGAGAAACAACTGTGGGAGAAAGAGTGACTGGAGAGAGAGAGATAGGGTAACCAGGAGTGGTTCGAAAAATATATGGCCGAACGCCCTGACAACAACACTTCGGGACCCCTTCTTATTAGATTCGGGCTGCGAAAGTGAGGACATCGAGAAGAGGCAAGAAAGACCGTAAAAACTCGATTCCCCTATTTCATCACCAAGAAATCAACCTCTTTTTTCTAAGCCGGTTTTTATGTTAGTAAGGCACCTTATGCCCTACACTCTCACTCATGTCTAAACTCTGGCCTCATCCCACAATTTACCGGAAGAGATCCTCATTCAGGCACTGGGAGAGGAGATACACTCGGGAAGGGAGAAGGGTGCCAAGGGAAATCCGCCAATCATCGTCTTTTTGTCTGCAGAACCAAAAACCCCTATGATGGAGAGGGATTATAAGGCGTTGTCAGTGGCTCTAATCTTGAACCAGAAAGAAAATTTCAAGTTGAACAGATACGGCGTGTATGAAGATGTACTGGTCAACACCGGGGCGCTCCCAAACCTCATCACCGTTTCGGCTTTATAGCAAATGCAAAAGGAACTCTGGCCAAAAATTTGCCCGAGCAGCATTTGCTTGAGTACGGTCAGCAGCGGAAGTCAGCCAGTCCATCGGATAATCAACGTCATAGAGATTGAATTTTCCGATGACGCAGGTCAACGAGTCCAAATTGAGCTCCCATTCTTAGTGGTTGAAGGTACGCAATTTGAAATTCTGTTGGGTATGGCCACATGGATCCGGCTGAACTTCGGGTTAAATGTGTGGAAGGAGCAGTTAACTGTTCAGGACCCCAGTGACTCGAAAAGAACAAAGGTGGTGGTTCATTTGGATTTATGGAATCGGGGGAAGAGATGTCCGTTTATCTAGGTGTTACCTTGTGTATGCAACCTCCTCTTTGTCGGAAATTTTTGCCATCTTCTCGGATGTAGCGGATAAGATTTAGCAATTCCCTATTTCCAAGAGGTGGGAAGAGGAATATCAAGAAATGTTATTAGGAATAGCCACAATTCAGCGGGAAGTGGATTAGACAAATTCAGCTCTATAACCCAAGGAAACCATTTCACGCCTTCGATCAAAATCTTTGGAGATTATACCTATAAATGACAAATTTAACAGACAAGTGGTGTCATTAAGAATTCCCGATCCAAGACTCCGGATCATATCACTGTTTTTAGGAATCAATTCTAATTTGTAAGCAATTTTAAAGGTGGGATATAAGGTGGAAACCTATTCAGCAATGGCGATCTCTCCCGAGGCCCGCGAATTCACCAAACAGCGCCTCCACCAACTCCACCAACTCTACCCTTTGCAGCTTCTAATGTCCGCATTCTTAAACGATCACCGGAGTCTTCCCAAGAACGTTTAAAACATCATGACACTTCATCTAATAAGCCTAAAGAGAGTGGACTTGATAGTGGCAGGATGGCTTGTCAAGGATAATCCCTTGCAAGACAAGGAAAAGGAAATCAGGAAAGTTGAAGCATATGATTTTTGCAATTTTGAGACTTTCATAGGTTCTCAGACAAAGCAACTCACACAAAGCCCCTAGGATAACCCTAATCCGTTTGTGTTTCGACAAGAATAACTGCCACTCTGGGAGAAAAAATACTTTGACCTCGCCCCTATACATAAGACCCTGTGAGTCTATAGCATGAAATCTCTGAATGCTTCCCAGGCAGTGGGTAGGTCAAAGATGACCTTTATTTACAAACCCTTGTAGAGAGAGGTACCTAAATTTGCCTAAGGCCCGGTCTGCCTACTCACGTATAACTACTACTAAACCCTAGCCCAATAGGAACACTATATAGTAGTGGAAAAGTACAGTGGCCAATGTACTTATTCTACAACCATTATACAACCTGGCCTTCAAGGTGACACCTGTCAAATCGAGAGCCATGGTTCCTTCTCCCATCTTCCACGGCATCCAATAATGTAGCGCCATGTGGCATCGCGTGACGCTATCTCCAAAGGCCGCCAAAAGCTCATTCCAACTGCAACGACGGCTGTCGGATCAAATTAATTTACATGGTTTGGATTCATGTTCATGCATGAATTGTTTTATATGCGCCTTTTAGTCAATTTGTTTAGATTTTAGCCAACGTGTCAAATTTAAGTACAAATGAAACATCATCCGTGTATCGTTTCGTATCGCTTTAATGGTTAAGGCGTTCGGCTCTACGTAGCCCGTAGGTATCAGGTTCAAGTCCTTTCTAGGGAAATATTTTGATAAAAATACCCTCTACTGCAATCTGCCAATTCTAAATAAAGCTAATAAGGCGGCAGCCATGGCGTGTCTTTGATTCTCTCTCTCTTTGTCTAGAGTATAACTAAAATTGAGAAGTGAATTATTGATTACCTCTTTACAAAAAAACCTAGAAAATATTAAAAGAACCTTTTATTTCTATACTCCCTTATTTTTCTAGTCACTCTTCAATTTAAGACCAAACTTCTCCCTGAAAAATAATAACTTTGGGGAATGTACAAGTTTGGTCATCATATCTGCAACCATTTCACTATCTGGTTTATACTCTAAACTGATTATTTTGTCTTCTACCTTCTCCCTAACAAAGCTAAGTCTAATGTCCATATGTTTCGCTTTGATGTTGTGTTTAGGATTGGCAGATATAGCAATGGCAGACAAAACACTTTCTAGACACCACTCTTAAGATGACCAAACTCACCAAGCAAGGACTTGACCCACATTAATTCTTTTATAGCAGAGCAAGAGGCCATGTACTCAGCCTCCATGGTGGACTGAGTAATGACCTTTTGCTGCTTGCTGCTCGAACAACAAGCTCTATCACCCATATAGAATACATACGCAGACATGCATCTCCTTATATAAGCATCCCCATAGCTAGCATCACTCCAAGTGTTGATGTTAGTATTGTTCCCACCCAAATGCAACCATAGATCTCTAGTCCCTATGAGATATCTCAAGACTCTCTTAGCTGCCTCCCAATCTTTCTTAGTGGGAGCATTCAGACTCCTACTTAGTACTCCTACAGTTGCGGCTATGTCCGGACGGGTACAATTCATGAAACATATTAGGCTGCCCACTACTTTTCTATATAGGATGGTCTGCATAAATCTTTTCTCATCCCGACCTATCTCATATCCAAGATTATAACTTCCTTTTCCACACTCCCTTCTTTAGTTCCATAGGAGTGATACAACTATTAGCCTTGTCCATTTGGAATCATTCTAACATGTTTCCAATGTCCTCGTTTTGAGTTAATCTGATTATCTTTCTATCTCTGTCTCTCTCTACGTGAATTCCTAAAATATATCTTCTTTTTCCCATATCTTTCATCTCGAATTAACCTTTTAGATACGTTTTAAACTTAGCAATTTTCCATAGATTTACTTAAAACAAGCAAATCATCAACATAAATTGCAATAAATATAATTCCTTCTTCATCTTCAAAAAAATAAATTGAGTGATCTTAGCTAATCCGGATGTATCCCACCCCTGTAAGAAACTCATCAAGCTTGTTATTCCATAGGTGGGGCGCCTATTTCAGGCCATACTAAGATTTGATTAATTGGCATACCTTGCTCTCCTCCACTTGCTCCACGAATCCTTCGGGTTGTCGCATAAAGATCTCCTCCTCCGACTCTCCATGTAGGAAGGCTGTCATGATGTCCATTTGATGTACTTCCTTGTCTTCTGCAGCTGCCAAACTGAGAAGTATCATGACGGAGGGGAGCATGACGACTGGGGCAAATGTCTCCTCGTAGTCAATTCCCTCTTTTTGGGTAAATCCTTTCGCCACTAATCGAGCCTTTTAACGCTTAATGGTGTTATCCGGGTTGAGTTTCAACTTAAACACCCACTTACACCAAATTAGCTTCCTGTCAAGGGGAGAGTCCACCAAATCCCACGTATCGGTTGCCATAATCAAAGCCATCTCCTCATTAATGGTTCTCTTCCACTGGTTCCTCTCAGGATAGTTCATTGCTTCACCATAAGTGTGGGGTTCATCGGGATGAGACAGTTTGGTTACCTTATTGTTAACTTGTTTCTCTTGCATTCTTTTGCTGCTTCTCCTTCTATTCTCAAACTTTGATGACGAAATGGATGGCTCTCGTGGATTCTTTCGAACAGTTTCGACTTCTCCCCTATTCGTTGATTCCGAGTGTAATTCCACCACATCTTCCGCTTCGGTTCGAGTTGGCACTAGGGGTTCCACGACTGAATCATCCTTGGTCTTATTTGTACCTGCAAGATGATCATCTTCTCAAAAGCGAGGATAGTCAGGAAGCTCAAAGTCATCAGAATTTTTTGACTCAAATCTGATTTTTACGGTTTGTGTATGCTTAAAGGGATCTATAGATTTCCTTTCATCCATAACCACTAGATGCTTCACTAATGTTATATCTTCTCTCTTAAGATCATAGATTCTATATCATTTTACATCTTCATCATATCCTAGCAGATATCCTGATTTTCCTTTTGGATCTAACTTCCGATTTGACCCATCTGTGTCTAGACTGAACACTTCACTACCGAAAACCTTTAAGTGTGATACATCTGGTATTTTGGTAGGCCCATCTCTCATAAGGAGTTTGGCTTTTCAATGCCGAAGTAAGAACTCTATTCTTGAGATAATTAGCACAGTTCATAGCTTCTGCCTAGAATCTCTTTCCTATCTTCTTATCCGACAACATACTTATAGCACTATCACTTAGTGTCCTATTTAAACTCTTGGCTACACCATTTTGCTCATGATTTTCAAGAACTGTCTTTTGGTGTTGCACTCCACCTTCTCTAAGAAAATCCTCACAATGATTGGAGGCACACTCTCCCCCATTATGTCTTCTTACTCTCTTAATGGCAATTTCATGTTGTTTCTCACTCCACGCTATATATTAATTAAATATATGTGGGGCCTTTGGTATAATTTTCAAAAAATACACTCTAGAATACCGAGACCAATCAACAGTGATTGTCATCATAAACCTCTTTCCCCCGGGTGAAGGCACTTTGGCCGGTCCCCAAATATCAGTGTGTACCAAGTCTAAAACCTTTTCTCCTTTATAAGTGGCTTCCTTTTGGAAGGGTAACTTGTGTCGTTTACCTTGAGCACACCCACTAGAGTCACTTAGGTTTTCACTTTCTCCAAACTGAATTCTTTCCACTATTCCCATCTTTTTCATTTTTTTCAACTTATCTAAATGCACATGTCCAATCCTCTTATGCCACAACATAATATCATGAACTCTAGCATTATAAAAGTTAATTTTTTATTGCTTAAAATCAGCCTAAACATCCCTTGGCTACCTTTTTCAGTAGTGAAATACACTTCCTCTTCAAAACTAGCAGTAAAGGTTCCCTTCCTAGTGCTACTCTCAAAACCCTTATCATCTAACATAGACGATGAGATGAGGTTTTTATTTTAGTCTTGAATAAACAAGACATCAAAGAATATCACTATAGATGTCTTTCCTTCCACTAAGAATTTCAGATCTTTCGATCTTACCAAAATAGTGGTGACTACCCTCTCATCCCCATACTCTATCTCTACGGTGGGTATCTTTTTCATCATAGTGAAAAGGTGTTTGTCCTTACACATGTGCATGGAAGCACCTGAATCCACAATCCAACCTCCTTCATCTTTTAATCCTGTTAAAGCACATTAATGCTTTCGAGGAATTTCAACCTCAATCTTCGCCTCCAACTCCTCATCCAACAAAAGCTCATCGTCCTCATCATCGGATTCCTCTTCATGTACTTGTGTCACAAGAGCCTTTTTCATTCCTCTTAGAGATCCACTGATCTGCCCCTCCTTTAACCCAAGTTCGGTTAGCTTGGTACACTCAGCCATATATTGCCCTGGTTTTTACAAAAATGACACAATCCATTGGGAGCCCTCGGTCCGAACTCATCTCTCTGATTTTTTTGCCCTCCCCCTCTATAGTTTCCGACCAGATTTTTGGAATTCTTCTTCCTCTAATCAGTCCCGATTGCTAAGGCTTTCCCACTCTTTCCTCCCATTTGGATCTCAATTTTATTCTCTCGAACAAGATTCATCCCTACCACTGAACTACATATCCACCTTGAGTCTGGCAAGTCCGGGTTTACTATATTTTCGAACTCATCTGGTAAATTCACGAGCAAGCACTAAACCTTTTCCTTTTCAGTTTCAACTTTTCGTGAACTCTCTAGCTCCATGAAAAGTGTTGCGAGCTTACAAAAATCCAACATCTTCCCCCCTTTGTATACATATGTATTTATTTCTAATTAGGTAACTCTTGTTGTTGAATCGTACCACTTCGAGACATCTCTATAAGAGCCACCCAAAGATCCGATGCCATCTGTACTTGCAACTGACGAGATGCAAGCCTTTGAGTAAGATGGCAGAGGATGAAGTGCTTTGCCGCCATATTGTTATAGTCGTAAGTATCAGTATCATTCTCCTTGCTCCTTAGAATAGGTGACATGAATGTCAAACGGATTGTTATCCGTGTGATCGTCTCTTTCTCATTTATTTTGTTCACCATCTCCCATTCGCTTGTCTCCTCCGTCGGAGAGGGATTTGCATCTCTAGTGAATTTGCTTCCTCTAAACCCTGGAGGGATGCCAAGATTGGATGGACGCCTCACCTGTCCACTTACTATTCCCCAAAACCTTTTCTCACATAGAGCTTTTGTCATCATACTCTCCCAATATATGAAGTCAGTTCCATTAATGATGGGCACCCTAGAGGGTGGGCCCATAACGTGCAATTATGAGACCTCCATAGGTCCTCAGAATGGGCATATAACACGAAGCCCCTAGGATAACCCTGACCCGATTGTGTTTCGACAAGAATAACAGCCACCTTGGCAGACAAAAATACTCTGAACGCCTTTACCCCTATGAAGATAAGACACCCGTGAGTCAATAGCAAAAAGAATCTCTAAATTTGCTCCCCTAAGTAGTAAGTTATGGCAAGTCAAAGATGACCTTTATATTAACAAGCTCTGTTGGAGAGAGGTACCTAAATTTACCTAAGTCCTGGTCTGCCTACTCACGTATAACTACTACTAAACCCTAGCCCAATAGGAACACTATATAGTACAAGAAAATACAGTGGCCAATGTACTTATTGTACAACCATTGTACAACATGGCCTTCAAGGTTACACTTGTCAAATCAGGAGCCATTGTTCCTTTTCCCATCTTCCAGGGCATTCAATAATGTAGCGCCATGTGGCATTGCGTGACGCAATCTCCAAAGGCCGCCAAAAGCTCATTCGAAGTGGCGGGTGCAACGACGGCCGTCGGATTAATTTAATTTACATGGTTTGGATTCATGTTCATGCATGAATTGTTTTATATGCGCCTCTTAGTCAATTTGGTTAGATTTTAGCCAACGTGTCAAATTTAAGTAAGAATTAAACATTATATGTGTATCGTTTCATAGCGCCTTAATGGTTAAGGCGTTGTGCTATTCGTAGACCGTAGGTATCTGGTTCAAATCCTTTCTAGGGAAATATTTTGATAAAAATACCCTCTATTGCAATCTGCCAATTCTAAATAAGGCGACAGCCATGGCGTGTTTTTGATTCTCTCTCTCTCTCTCTCTAGAGTCTAACGAATATACATTATTAAATTATTGATAACCTCTTTTCAAGAAAACCTAGAAAATATTAAAAGAACATTTAATTTCTACAATCATTTTGATAAAAATACCCTCTATTGGAATCTGCCAATTCAAAATAAGGCGACTACCATGGCGTGTTTTTGATTCTCTCTCTCTCTCTCTCTCTCTCTCTCTCTCTCTCTTTATAGAGTAACGAAAATAGAGAATTGAGTTATTGAGTACCTCTTTTCAAGAAAACCTAGAAAATGTTAAAAGAACATTTTATTTCTACAATTTTTTTAGATGATCTAATTAATCTCGTGGATACAGCAACTCTAAGACACACCAAAGTGGTATGTTTTGGAGAATGTCCACCCGAGAGATTATCGATGGAAACATGTTGTTAACAGTTGGTATCACGTGACTATGATTTTAGGAGCTCCCTTGGCTTTCGATGCCGCATAGATGGGATCTTGAGCGCACCGAGTGAGGGCATATTCGACCAATATAATCCCACTCCACGTCCTCGGGCAACTCTTACAGAAGCAGATCCCCAACCCTTAGAATTTAATGGAGCAAATCCTTGGGGAAAGACAGATGGCAACACCTGTGACAAAACCAGACCGCTCCTTTTTCTTTCGGTGCAACAGACCAAGAATCCCACAAAGAGCACTCCAAACCTTGGCTTCCTTTCCTCACAGCCACGCATATCGAAAAGGAGCGGCAGGAATGATCTTTGACAGCAAAGCGGGAATCTGGACAACACCAATGGTCGCAGAACAAGAATAAGCAATGGGATTCCATAAGAACACTACGGCTAAACCAGGTATTTCAAACCTCTAGAGGTGGAGCTTAATAGGGCAAAATATGGATTTAAATGCAATCACATGGGTGCTCAAGCATGCTTTTGCCTTTTCCAGTCTCTAGTCCCCAAAGTCTTGGGCTATTTACCTTCAAGCTCCTCAATTATCGGCAATGCAAACAACTTTGCAACTTAAGGGGAAAAGAGAAAGGAGAATGAGAAAATTTCACATTCCACACGCGCGGGTTTTCCCAATAGAGGGGAGCGGCGGCTCAGATGGGGACAGCTTAGTGGAAGTTGTCAGCAGTAGCGTTTTAGCCTGAGGGGTAGAGGCCATCCCACAGGTAGGGTTGGAATCCGACATCAACCTTTGGGGAAGACCACCGGAAGCCTGGACGGCTTTCGAAACTAGGAAAATGGATTCGACCTTGGGGGAGGAGTTGGACCCTCAGCAAAAGGTCTTTCTCTCGAAACTATCGGCCAAAGAGAAGTAGGTATTCTTATGGTCAGAAAATCATGTTAACTTTCCGAATCGATTCAATTGACGAAACAACTACTATATCGTAAAAGCAGTATCCTCTCAGCTTCAAAGAGAAGGATTTTATCACGGCTAAAGTCCAAACTTTAGTGGAAGCCGGATGCAATTATGTGTCCTCCATTAGACTACAAAATTCAGGAAGCCTCTAGATAGTTTTTAACTAACCCACATTCACTCACAACCACTGCTGCCCAAGCAAAGAAATTCATAGTTTGGCTACACCTTTGTGCAGTCTG
Organism: Zygnema cylindricum; assembly: GCA_037447655.1. Lineage (NCBI taxonomy): Eukaryota > Viridiplantae > Streptophyta > Zygnematophyceae > Zygnematales > Zygnemataceae > Zygnema > Zygnema cylindricum. Next base: position 19,106 of record JBBHKE010000726.1, on the reverse strand, counting down.
GACTTTGTTGAGTCCGGAACAAAAAGAATCACTGAAAACGGCCAACCAACCAAATTAGTTATGAGGTGGCAAAGATGCCAAGTTTATACAAAACTCTCTAAGGGAGAGAGGTGCTTACCTACCAAATTCTATAAGTCCTAAACCCCTCTCAGAACCCTTATCTACTGACGTACGAACTAATCAAACGACTCTAGAGTACAAAAGTGTATTATGGCCGATGTACTTTTTGTACGGCATGTGTACGACAAGGCCATTGTGTAGACGGGTGTCCACTTTTAACTCATCCTTCTGTTCTCCAGAATTCCCACAACCGAATGTTATCTCTCCACGTGTTGCCAAGTCATGCCACGTTAAAAACCGCCAATGTGACCATTCTAGGATTTCGGGAGCGATATGTGCCGTTGGATTACAAACAAACATTTAATATTAGCCGTCGAAACAAATGTCCATTTCATTTGTTTCGTACAAGAAAATATTTGCACTATTTATTATTCAGTTATATGTTTTTTCATTTTTCAATTCGTTAATCGGATTTAGGATCGAAACAGAGTTCAAATAAATATCACACCCTATGTATGTTAACAAACTCCTACGATAGACCGGTTAGAGCTGACGGCTACGCCTCGTTTGCTGGTGGTTCGAGTCTTCCTGGACTCAACCTTTTGTTGAGAGTGACATAAGTCACTCTTTAGTCTTTTATGTTGAACTAGGAAAGTAATAGCTCAACCACCCTCTTTTTCCTTCAGTGACTACAACAAATATGGTGGCTAGAGGGAGGAGGTGGAGGCAGGCTTTCTGCCCTTTTTATTCCCCATTTTACAAATCTTTTTAGACCAAGAAAACACCTTATAAATCTAGTAATTTAAGCACCGGATTGGTTCAAGAAAGTACAAGACTCCATGGGTTTGCTTCCCCGAGAGTTCTCCCTCCTAAAAAGGACTCGTTTGGGAAATTGTAGATTTCCGAATTTGAAGGGATTATCTCTCCGAAGCTCTCCAGGGAATGGATTGTACCTTGTGTTATATTGATGATGTCATTAACATCTCCAAGACCTTTGAGGAGCATTTGGAGCATGTCCACTTCGTCCTTCGGGCCCTCCAAGCAGCGGGCTTGATATATCACCTGGGCAAGGGTATTTTTGGAGTACAAAAAATTATTTACCTTGGACATGTAGTGACCCCTCGAACAGTGGGCCCCCATATGGACAAGGTGGTAGCCCTTGACGCTCTTCCACCCGAAGAGGACATCTCGGCCCTTCACACATTCCTAGGCTTGGCCAACTACTATCAGCGGTATATCCTTGAGTTTAGTAGTCATGCCCAACCCCTCAATCAGTTATTGCGAAAGGACCAAAAATGGTTTTGGGCTAAAGAGCAACAGATCGCCTTCCAATTCTTGAAGGATGCTCTGAAACAACACCCCGTGTTTCAAATGTCTAATCACCTCGGACCTTTCCACCTTTACACTTTTTGGAGCAGGTTTGGAAGGGGGGCAGTTTTGAAAGAAGTAGACGACGTCGAGGTGAGTATATAATGGCTTACGCTAGCCGAAGATATAACCGAGCGGAGGGAAATAACAACACCTACCATGGAGAACTCCTCGCAGCTATTTGGGCAATTCAGCATATATGACCCTATTTGTATGGGGTCCATTTCACGCTTATTACCGACCACCAACTCGTGAAATGGATCATAGAAAATAGTAAGTTAATCGACAAACTCGCTAACTAGGTTCTTATCTTGCAGGAATATGATTCAGCAGAGTTCACCATGCAGGGGAAATCCACAAGAATGTTGACGGACTTAGCCGAAATTCCAATCCCTCCACTCTAGATTCTACCACTGCTTAGCACAATGAGGACCCGGAAATCAGTTTGGGACTCATTCGAGCATCTTCCGCCTTAATCTGGCTTCCCTGATCTGGGTGGAAATTGTAAACTTTTGTGACAAACGTGGAGGGGCAGGCGCCTATAGGAGACAGACAGAAGGATAACTAGAACTACTTTGATGTTCTACAATCTATACGAAAGGGTCTTCGCTTCGCAAATTGGCTGGAGTTCAATTATCCCGAGTGCACACCCGGATGGCGGCGTATGAATGGGACCAAAACATTCTCCTCCAGAAATGGGCAGAGGACACGAGGAAAGTGGTTCCTCCCCCCTCCGATCGAGAAACTATATCACCCATCTCCATTTGCAATGTGGACAATTCAGGCAAAAGCGGACCACTTCCCTTGTGACAGGCTCTTATTGGTGGCATGAGTTGCGGGCCCAAGTGAGCCCAATTGTACACGCTTGCTCTTCATGCGATAAAGTGAAGGCAGTTTTTGACAAAAAGGGTGGAATTGAGCTTCATTCTCTTTTTATCATAGAGATGTTTTATCGATGGTCTTTAGATCTTTTGGGACCTCTTCCGACCAGCAGACGGGGGAACTGTTTCGTTCTGGTCATGATCAAACATTTTTCGAAATGGATAGGCTTTGTGGTTTTGTCCCAGAAAGAATCAAAGTCAATTGCAAATGCCTTTTTGCAAAGGGTTCTGTCACAATTTGGGGCGCCACCAGAGGTTATGACAGACCGAGGCTCCGAATATTCCAAAGAATTTACCCATCTTTTGGAGAAATGCCTCATCAACCATTAACTCTCCAGTCGCGACCACCCTAAAGCCGACAGTTCAGCTGAAAGGTGCGTAGAGGTAGTGAAGTGGTCACTACAAAAATATGAAGTCGAAGAAGATTAGGGAGAGTGGGATAGAAGGTTGCCTTGGATTGCCATAGGATACAGATTCAGCAGACAAGCTTCCCTCCACTCCTATAGCCCTTACTTCATTTTATTTAGACGACATCCTATCCTGCCTAAGGCTCCCTTGACCCAAGCAGTGGTAGCAGACTGTCTAAAACTGATTGTCGACAAGGCCAAAATATTCCACAAAGAGATGCCTCTCGCCATGGGGAATTTACAGGAACAGTTCATAGTTTTGGCCCAAAATCTCCTTCCTATTTTCTTATCTGAGAGCATTCTCGTAGCAGTATCACTAAAAGTTCTATTTAACCTCTCGGCTACACCATTATGCTCCGGATTTTCAGGAATTGTCTTTTGGTGTTGCACTCTATCTTCTCTAATAAAATCCTCAAACTGATTTGAGGTATACTCTCCCCCATTATCACTCCTTATTCTCTTAATAGGGGTTTCATGATCTTTCTCACTCCATGCCTTATATTCCTTAAAAACCAGTGGGGCCTCTGATTTATTTTTCAAAAAATACACTCTAGAGTATCGAGACTAATCGTCAGTGATTGTCATCATAAACCTTAAACCACCGGGTGAGGGCACTTTGGCCGGTCCCCAAATATCAATGTGTACCAAGTCTTACACCCTTTCCCCTTTATAAGTGGCTTCCATTGGGAAGGGTAATCTATGTGCTTTACCTTGAGCACAACCACTAGAATCACTAAGGTTTTCACTTTTTCCGAACTAAATTCCTTCCACTTTTCCCAACTTTTTCATTTCTTTCAACTTATCTAAATGCACATGTCCAAGCCTTTTATGCCACAACATTATATCATGAACACCAGCATAGTAAAGTTTCTTCTTTTCATTGCTTAAAATCAGCCTAAACATCCCTTGGCTACCTTTTTCAGCAGTGAAATAAACTTTCTCATCAAAGCTAGCAGTAAAGGTTCCCTTCCTAATGCTAGTCTCAAAACCCTTATCATTTAACACAGACGTTGAGATGAGGTTTTTGTTTAACTCTAGAATAAACAACACATCAGAGAATGTCACTATGGATGTCTTTCCCTCCACTAAGACTTTCATGTCTATCGATCCTACCATGGTAGTCGTGACTACCCTCCCATCCCCATACTCTATCTCTACGGTGGGAATCTTTCTCATCTTTGTGAATAGGTGTTTATCCTTACATATGTGCATAGAGGCATCGGAATCCACAATCCAACCTCCTTCACCTTTCAAACCTCCAAAAGCACATTTTTGCTTTCGAGGAATTTCGACCTCGGTCTTTGCCTCCAACTCCTCATCTAGCAAGAGCTCCTCGTCCTCGTCCTCAAATTCCTCCTCGTGTACCTGAGTAACAGGATTCTTTTTCTCTCCTCTTCGAGGTCCACCGATCTGCCCCTCCTTTAAGCGAAGTTTGGTTAGCTTAGTGCACTCCGCCATATAGTGCCCTGGTTTTTTACAAAAATGGCACAAACCCTTGGGAGTCCTTGGTCCTAACTCGTCGGTCTTATTTTTTTTTGCCCCCCCTCTCCATAATTTTTGACCTGTTTCCGATAATCCTTTTCCCTCCAATCAATCCCAGCCACTAAGGCTTGCCCACTCTTTCCTCCCGTTCAAATCTCAATCATATTCTCCTTAACAAGAATCATCCCTACAACTGAATTCCATATCCACCTTGAGTGCGCCAAGTCCTACACACGGTTGACTTTGTTCTTGAACTCATAGGGTTACTTCATCAGTAAATAGTTAACCTTTTCCTTTTCATCAAATATTTTTCTAGCACTCTCTAGTTCCATGAAAAGCGTAGCAAACTCATTGCAAAAATCTATCATCTTCCCCCCTTTGTATATAAACTCTTTGATTTTTTTATCACCCAACAGTTGTGCTGAATCATACCACTTGGGTTCATCTCTATAAGAGCCACCTAAATATCGGATGCCCTCTCTACCTGCAAATGAGGAGATGCAAGCCCTTGAGTAAGATGGCGGAGAATGAAGTGCTATGCCACCATATTGTTGAAGTCCCAGGTATCAGTATCATTCTCCTTGTTCCTCGTAATAGGTTACATTAATGCCGAACCAATTGCTATTAGTGTGGTCGTCTCCTTCTCCTTTCTTTTGTCCACCACCTCCCCTTCCTTTGTCTCCTCCGTTAGAGATGGATCTACTTTCCATTTGAATCTGCCTCCTCCAAACCCTGGAGGGATGTCAAGACTTGATGGACCCCACCTCGTCCACTCAGTATCTCCCCAAATCGTTTCTCACATAGAGCTCCAGTCATCATACTTTCCCAGTATATGAAGCTAGTTCCATTGAAGATGGGCACTCTAGAGGGTGGGCCCATAACTTGCAACACTGAGACCTCCATAGGTCCTCAGAAAGGACAACTTGCAAAAAGCCTCTAGGATAACCCTGACCCCTTTGTGTTTTAGCAAGAATAATGTCACCTTGAGAGACAAAAACTGTGACCACCTTCACCTCTGTGAAGATAAGATTCCCCTGAGTAGATAGCAAAATGAATCTCTGAATTTGCTCCCTTGAGCAGTAAGTTATGGAGGGTCAAAGTTAACCTTTTGTACAAAGGCTCTCTTGGAGAGAGGTTCCTATCTTGCAAATTTTTCTAAGTCCTATCTCTCTCTAAAACACTATCTACTGAAGTACAACACCAATTAAAATACTGTATCGTATAGAAAGGTACAGGTGCAATGTACTTTCTGTACAACCATTGTATGACATGGCTAACTAACCGACACATGTCGTATCTGGATTCATTCGTGAAATCTTCGGAGATGCCATAATCATATGTTATCGTGCCACGTGTCAATTGATGTGGCGGTGACCAAAAACCGCCAAAATCCTATTCTGCGGTCTCGGCGTCTTTTTCGGCTGTTCGATCAAACCGGCTTTTAAATGTAGCTATCATAGATCGTTGCGCAGTATTTGTATCCCTGTCGAAACAAAATGCGCGATATCCATTGCGTAATTGTATTTTACTTTGTACTTTTATAAAACTGTATCCAAGCGCGAGGTCTATAGTTACAGTTTAATGAATTTGTTCACGCGTTACAGTTTAAATATTTGTGAAACCCTATATGTCTTAGCACCGATGTTAGACTATAGGATAAAGCTACCGGCTACTTAGAATTGACGGACGGCTGGTACCAAGATTAAATCTTGGTCCGTCACGTATATTTTGGTAAGTCTACCAAAATCTTCCACCTATCTCTTTATCTCTATAAGCAGCATAGGCAGCCATGGCTCTAGCTTCGAAGTGGTACGATTCAGCAAAACCGTCGGTTGATCACAAAATAAATGCATATATATACAAAGGGGGAAGATGTTGGATTTTTGTTATGAGCTCGCAACACTTTTGATGGAGCTAGAGAGTGCTGGAAAAGTAGAAACTGAAAAGGAAAAGGTTAAGTGCTTGCTCATGAAGTTACCAGATGAGTTATAGGATATAGTCAACCGTGTGCATGACTTGTCGAACTCAAGGTGGATATGGAATTTAGTGGTGGGGATGATTCTTAATTGAATGAACACAATAGAGATCCGAAGGGGAGGAAAGAGTGGGCAAGCCTTGGCAGCCTGGATAGATTGGAGGAACAAGGATTCCAAAAAACCGGTCAAATATTATAGAGGGTGGGGGCAGAAAAATTAGACCAATGAGTTCGAACCTATGGCTCCTAAGGGTTTGTGTCATTTTTGTAAAAAACCATGGCACTATATGGCGGAGTGCACTAAGATAATTGAACTTCACTTAAAGGAGGGGCAGATTAGTGGACCTCCAAGAGGAAGGAAAAAAAGTATTGTAACACAAGTACATGAGGAGGAATCAGAGGATAAAGATGATGAGCTCTTGTAGGATGAGGAGTTGGAGGCGAAGACTGAGGTCGAAATTCCTCGAAAGTGCAAATGTGCTTTCAGAGGATTAACAGGTGAAAGAGGTTGGATTGTGGATTCGGGTGCTTCCATGCACATGTGTAAAGACAAACACCTGTTAACTAAGATGAGAAAGATTCCCACCGTATAGATAGAGTATGGGGATGCGAGGGTAGTCACTACTACTTTGGTAAGATTGGTATATCTGAAAGTCTTAGTGGAGGGGAATACATCCATAGTGACATTTTCTAATGTGTTGGTTATTCCAGAGTTAAATGAAAACATCATCTCAACGTCTATGTTAGATGATAAGGGTTATGAGACTAGCACTAGAATGGGAACCTTTACTGTTAGTGTTGAGGAAGAAGTTTATTTCATTGCTGAAAAAGGTTACCTAGGGATGTTTAGGCTGATTTTAAGCAAATGAAAATAAGAAACTTTATTATACTAGTGTTTATGATGTTATGTTGTTGCATAAGAGGCTTAGACATGTCCATTTAGATAAGCAAAAAGAAATGAAAAAGATAGGAGTGGTGAAAGGGATTCAATTTCGAGGAAGTGAGAATCTACCTGACTCTAGTGGGTGTGCTCAAGGTAAGGCACACAAGTTACCCTTCCCAAAGGAAACCATTTATAAAGGAGAAAAAGTTTTTAACTTGGTACACACTAATATTTGGGAGCCGACCAAAGTGCCTTCACCCGGGGGTAAGGGGTTTATGATGACAATCACTGACGATTGGTCTCGGTATTCTAGAGTTCTTTTTTTGAAAAATAAATCAGAGGCCCCACAAATTTTGAAGGAATATAAACCGTGGAGTGAGAAACTCTATGAAACCTCCATTAAGAGAGCAAGGAGTGGTAATGGTGGAGAGTATATCTCGAATCAGTTTGAGGATTGTCTGAGAGAAGATCGAGTGCAACACCAAATGACATTTCTTGAAAATCGTGAGCTGCATGGTTTAGGCGAGAGGTAGAATAGAACTCTAAGTGATAGTAGCAGGGGCATGCTGTTGGAAAAGAAGATTGGATAGATATTTTGGGCCAAAACAATGAATTGTGCAAATTATTTCAAGAATAGAGTTCTTACTTCGGCAAGAAAAAGCCAAACACCTTATGAGATATGGACTGGCCAAAAACTAGATGTTCCACACTTAAGGGTTTTCGGTATTCAAGTGATCAGTCTAGACATATATCAGTCAAATTAGAATTAGATCCAAAAGGAAAACTAAGATATTTGCTACGATGTGATGAGGGTGTAAAAAGATAAAGAGTCTATAATGTCAGGAGAGAAGATATAATCCTAGTGAAGAATCTAGTGGTTATGGATGAAGGGAAATCTATAGATCCCATTAAGCACACAAAGAGAGTCAAAATCTGATTTGGGTCAAAAAATTCTGATGACTTTGAGCTTCCTAACTATCCACGTTTCTAATAAGATGATGATGTTGCAGGTACAGATCAGATCGAGAAGGACTTGCAATTTTGAGACCACCATAGGTCCTAAGAATGGGTAGCTCACATGAAGCCCCTAGGATATCACTAACCCTTTTTTGTTTCAACAAGAAAAAATGGCACACTGGCAAATAAACACTCTAGCCACCTTCACCTTTGTGAAGAGAAGACTCCTTTGAGTTGATAGCAAAAAAAATCTCTGAATTTGCTCCCTTGAGTAGTAAGTTATGAAGGGTTAAAGTTGACCTTTTATAGAGATGCACTCTGGGAGAGAGGCGGCTACCTACCAATTTTTGTAAGTCCTAAATCCCTCTCTAAACCCTTTACAACTAGATTACGACACCAATCAAAATCATGTGTCGTACAAAAAGGTATAGATGTCGGAGTACTTTCTGTACAACCATCGTACAGCTTGGCCAAAATGTCGACGCCTACCATATCCGGATTCATTCCCACATTCTCCGGAGATGCCGCAAGCCTATGTGGTTTTGCCACATGTCAATTCATGTGGCGGTGAGCTGAAATATCCTAAATGCTTATTGTGCAATCTCGACACCTATCGTAGCCGTTCGATCAAATCCGACTTTCAACTTTAGCCGTCGTAAACAAATGCGCGTAATTTGTTTTACCGTCAAAACAAATGCGCATTATTCGTTTTGCAAAGTACCATGAACCGTACTATTCTCAGCTATATCTATGTACTAAGAATCTATTTGCACCGTTAAATGAATTTGCAACTCTGAGACCTCCATAGGTCCTCAGAATTGACAGCTTGCAAGAAGCCTCTAGGATAACCCTGACCCCATTGTGTTTCAGCAAGAATAACTGCCACCGTGGCAGTTAAGAACTCTGACCACCTTCACCCTTGTCAAGTGAAGACTCCCCTGAGTTGACAGCAAAAAGAATCTATGAATTTGCTCACCTGAATAGTAAATTATGGAACAAAGTTCACCTTTTGTACAGAAGCTCTCTCGGAGAGAGGGTCCTATCTTCCAATTTTTTCTAAGTCCTATCTCTCTTTAAAACTCTATCTACTGATGTACGACACCAATCATATTACATTGCCGTACACAAAAGTATAGCTACCGGTGTACTTTATGTACGAATATTGTACGACATTGCCTAAATGTCAACACATGTCATATTTGGATTCGGTCGCGTAATCCCCGGAGATGCTGCGATCCAACGTAATCGTGCCACGTGTCATCCAATGTGGTGATGACCACAAACCGCCGAGATTCTCTTTCGCGATCTTGGCTTTCTTCTCGGCTGTCCGATCGAATGCAGATTTCAATAGTAGACGTCATATATACTTGCGCGGTATTTGTTTCGTTAAAGAAACAAATGCGCAGTACTAGTTTCTTATCTACACCGTAATCTGTATTTAACATAGCTGCATCTATGTATCCCCGTAAACAATTTCCGTTAAACGAATTAGCCTACTTGGTAATAGTTAAATAAATTTCAAACCATGTAGCATGTAACACTAGCCCTAGACTTAATGGATAAGTCTACCGGCTACCAATGGTCAACGGACGGCACGTTCTAGGATCAAATCGTGGATCCAACATCATCCCTTTTAGTAAATAAACTACATATCCGTGAATCAACTAATCTATTTCCTATAAACCTCTGGATAGCCTAGGTAGCCATGGCTCTAGCTTCCTCTCCAACTTCTCAGTCACTCCAACAAGTGTGGGAGTTGGAGAGAGAAGTTAGAGGCAGACTGCCTCGACTTCTTTTGGTTTTTCAATTTAGACCTTGAATATACTAATAGAAACATCGATTTCTACAAAAAAATTCTACAAGTACATCTTTAAATATTCATTGAACCCTATTTACCTCAGAACTAGTCCTAAAGTTATGGAACAAAGCTAACGGCTACTGGTGACTTTGACGAACGATAGGTTCTAAGATCAAATCCTGGGTTCGTCAAGTACCATTTTGGTGAACCTGCCAAAATTATTACATATCTCTCTATGGATAGCATAGGCAGCCATGGCTCTAGCTCCCTCTCCAACTTTCAGTGACTACTACAAGTGTGGGAGATGAAGAGAGGAGTTAGAGGCAGATTGCATCTGCTTCTTTTCTGAATTTTATTTTTACAAGTTCAGACATTGAAAATACTAAAAGAACCATTAATTTCTACACTCCCGGTACTTTCTAGTCACACTTTAATTTAAGAACACACTACTCTTTGCAAAATATTAGTTTAGGGGAAGGCACAGGTTTTGTCATCATATCTGCTACCATTTCACTATGTGGTCTATACTTTAAACTAATTATTTTGTCTTCTACTTTCTCCCTAACGTCTAATGTCCATATGTTAGTCTTTAAAGTGGTGTTTAGGATTCGCAAAAATGGCAATGGCTGCCTCACCACTTTTAAGATGACCAAGCTCACCAAACAATGACTTGACCCACATTAATTCTTTTATACCAGAGTAAGAGGCCATGAACTGTGCCTCCATGGTGGATTGAGCAATGGCCTTTTGCTACTTGGTGCTCCAGCAGCAAGCCCCACCACCCACATACAATACATACCCAGACGTGCATCTCCTCATAAGAGCATACCCATAACTGGCATCACTCCAAGTGTCCAAGTGGTGATGTCAGTATTGTTCCCAGCCAAATGCAACTATAAATCTCTAGTCCTTATGAGATATCTAAGGACTCTCTTAGTTTTCTCCCAATCTTTCTTAGTGGGTGCATTCATACTCCTACTTAGTAATTCTAGAGGTGCTCCTATATCTAGTTGGTTATAGTTTATAAAATATATTAGGCTCCCCACTACTTGTCTATAAGGAATTTTCAGCATAAATCTTTCCTCTTCAGGATTTAACTCAATATCAAAGATTATAACTCTTTGTTCCACACTCCCCTCACTTCCCTTCTTTAATTTCATTAGAGTGGTACAACTATTAGCATTGTCCATTTGGAAACTTTCTAACATGTTTCCAATGGCCTCCTTTTGGGTTAATCTTATGATCTTTCAATATCTGTCTCTTTCTACCTGAATTCCCAAAATAAAACTTGCTTCTCCTATATCTTTCATCTCTTATCTAACTTTTAGGTTTGTTTTCATCTTATTAATTTTATCCATAGATTTGATTAAAACAAAAAAATCATCAACCTGAATTGCAATGAAGATAATTCCTTCCTCATCTTCGAACAAATAAATTGAGTGATCAGAGCTGATCCGAATATATCCCAACTCTGTAAGAAACTCATCGAGCTACTTATTCCAGTGCGAGGTGCCTATTTCAGCCCATACAGAGATTTGATCAATCGGCAATCCTTGCTCTGCTCCCGTTGCTCCACAAATCCTTCGGGTTGTCGCATAAAAATCTCCTCTTCCAACTCTCCATGTAAGAAGACCGTCTTGATGTCCATTTGATGTACTTCCATGTCTTCTGCTGCTGCCAGATTGAGAAGTATCAGGATAGAGGGAACCTGACGACCGGGGCAAATGTCTCCTCGTAGTCAATTCCCTTTTTCTAGGAAAATCCTTTCGCCACTACTTGGGCCATGTAGTGCTCAATCGTGTTATCCGGGTTAAGTTTCAACTTAAAAACCCACTTACATTCGATTGGCTTCTGGTTAGGAGGACTGTCCACCAATTCCCATTTATCGACCGCCATAGTTAAAGTCATCTCCTTGTTAATCGTTGTCTTCCATCGGTTCCTCTCTGGATAATTCATCGCCTCACCAAAAGTCTGAGGTTCATCGAGGTGAGATAGTTTGGTTACCTTGTTGTTAACTTGTTTGTTTTGAAGTCTTTCGCTGCTTCTCTTTCCACCCTCAAACTCTGATGCCGCAACTGATGGCTTGTGTGGATTCTTTCGAACAGTTTTGACTTCTCCCATATCCCTTGATTTCGGGTCTATTTCCATCACTTCTCAAACATTCAAGATTCGGTTGAGGATGAGGAGCCGAAATCCATTGTGAAGGGGAAATCGAATGTTGATTGCCGTTCGGAGTAATTTTAGCCAAAATTCCAAAATGTCTACAAAAAGTCAAAAGTCTTCGAAGTCTAAATCAATTTTTCCAAATGTAAACGAAAAGGAGCAAAATGTGCAGCACAATTCAATTTTTAGAAGGAGTACTCGGTAGTATAGAAGGAAAAAACCAAATCGGCTTTCTTATGACAAAAATGGTGGAGAGAATTCCAATTCCTATAATTTCGTCTTTGATGCAAATGAGACGGACTTTCTTTTATAGAAATCAATGTGCGAGAATTTGTCCGATGGTCCTCAATCATACGCGGAGGCAACAAGCTCGTGTGATTGGGAATCGAAGTGGAAGTCGGGCATGGGAGAAGGAATAAAAGTCTATAGTGGAAAATCAGACATTGGAGGAAGTAACATTACCGAAAAAGCGATTGACGCCAGAATGGGTCTTAAAACTAAAACGGGTGCGTCCGAAGAAGTATAAAAGTACAAGGCTAGAATTGTATTTAAATGATTTTAGCAAAAAAGGGAGGTAGACTACACGGAGACATATGCTCCCGTTGTGAAATTCAACTCTCTAAAGATGATTATGGCGATTGCAACCGCGAAGAAGAAGCACATTCATCAAATGGACATCGAAACCGGGTTTTTGAACGGAGACTTAGAAGAAGAGTTTAATACGAAAGTCTTTGAAGGCATGAGTGTAGAAATTATTAGATTTATGTGGTATTTACTAGGTCTAAATTGTTCAGTACAAAAAGGTAAAAAAAAAGGCGGACAACTTGTCTCCACCTCCTCTCTCTACCCACCATACTTGTTGTAGTCACTAAGGGATAGAGAGGGTGGGTGAGCCATGGCTGTCCTAGCTCAGCAGGCAAGACTAAAGAGTGACTTAAGTCACTCTCAACAAAAGGTTGAGTCCGGCATGACTCAAACCTCCAAACGACAGAGCGCGGCGTAGCTGTTAGCTCTAACCAGTCTGTCGTAGAAGTCCATTAGGAGATATAGGGTTCCATATTTATTCAAACTATTGTATCGTACTGAAATCAATTAACCAGAATTTGAACGAAGGAACATAGAACTTTTTAAAGTTTAGTGCGGTCGCACGAAACAATTGAATCGAACATTTGTTTCAACGGTTGACATTTAATGTCAGATTTTATCCGACAGCACATATCATCGCCGAGATCGTGGAATGGTCACTTTGGCTATTATGGACGTGGCATAACTTGGTGCCGCGTGGAAAGATGACATTCGGTCGCGGGAATTCCAAAGAATGTATGGATGAGTTGAAAAGTGACACGCGTCCACTCATTGGCTTATTCATACACAGGCCGTACAGAAAAGGACATCGGCCATAGTACCTTTTTGTTCTTTACAATCATATGATTGGTTTGTACTTCAGTAGAAAGGGGTTGTGAGAGGGGTTTAGGACTTAGGAAATTTGGCAAAGAGTCACCACTCTCTAAGAGAGCTTTCTATAAAAATGGCATTTTTGCCGGCTCATAACTCATCGCCTGGTTAGCAGTTTTCACAAATTCTTTTGCTACAGACTTCGGGGAGTCTAATCTGCACGCGGCTGAAGTCAAACTCTCAGTTTGCCTTCTTGAACAGCAGTGGTTTTAGCTTGAGTGGGTTAGTTAAATACTATTTAGAGGCTTCCTGTATTTGTGGTCAAATGGAGGACACAGAATTGCAGGTTATGGGCCCACCCTCTAGAGAGCCCAGTTTAATGGATTAAGGTTCATCTATTAGGAAGCAAAGATGATGTGAGCTCTGTGCGAAAAACGATACTAGGGTATCGTTAGTGGATAAGTGAAATGTCCACCTTCGGGAACTCCACCTGGATTTGGAGGTGTAAGGTTTCCTGTAGCAACGGCTGCCTCAGCGGAGGAGGCATATGATGGGGACAGCAGTGTGTCCAAAAAGGGAAAAGGGAAGGAGACACCCCTCACTCCTATTGCCACAGTATCGCGAGCGACGACCGTGAAGACCGTGGAGAACAATACTCAAATGTGGGAGGATGTAAACATGGCTGCCAAGAACTTCATTCTGAGGCACCTCACTCAAGGTTTGGCCACTCCTCATCTTCACATTTACAAGGCGGAGGAGTTGTGGGAGAGTTTAGTGGAGATCTACAGAGATGGAACTATTCAGGAGCTCCAGTTGGCTAAGCAAATGCTAGTGCGTTACACAACAAAGGAGGAAAGATGTTAGATTTGTGTAATAATCTTTCTTGTTTGTATATGGAGATGGAAAGTGACGGTTGGATAAGTACAATGAAAATGAATGTTAACACTCTTATCATGAAGTTACCAGATGAGTACGAGATAATAGTGTATCGAGTAGGGGAAATGCCTGAAAGTTCATGGAAATCGAACACAGTGGTCCGGATGATACTTGTGCGAGAAGCACAATGGAGATTAGGAGAGGAGGATAAAGCATTGAAGTTCTACCAGCAAGAGGGGACCGATGGGGGAAGGACCCGAAGAAACCGTACAAAGGGGAAAGAGATCACTTTGGAGGACCGAGGCCTCCAAAGGGTCTTTGTTATTTTTGCAAAATTTCGAGACACTTCATAGTAGATTGTGTCAAGCTGTTAGAGCTGAGGCTCCAAGAGAACCGTGGAGGGAGTAGCCAAGGAATGTTTAGGCTTAACTTGAGCAATGAAAAGAGGAATGCTTACTATGTTGGTGTTCCTAAGTTGATGATTTGGCATAAGCAGTTGGGGCATGTGCATTTTGATAGGTTGAGGGAAATGAAAAAGCTTGGGGTAGTAGAAGGCATTCAATTTGGGGATAATGAAATAATGGATGATTGTAGTTGCTGTGCTCAAGGTAAGTCTCACAGACTTCCCTTTCCCAAAGCCGCCACATATAGAGGTGAGAAAGTACTAGATTTGGACCACACAGATATTTGGGGACCTGTAAAAGTACCTTCGGTTGGAGGAAAGAGGTTTATGTTGACAATAATTGATGACTGGTCTTGATACTCTAGAGTGTAGTTCCTAAAAACAAAGTCTGAAACATCAACTTTCTTCAAAGAATATAAAGACTAGAGTGAGAAGCTCCATGTAACCCCTATTTAGAGAATAATGAGTGATAATGGGGGAGAACATACCTCTAATCAGTTTGAGGAATATATAAGAGATGAGGGAATGCAGCACCAAAAAACAGTACCATATAACCCGGAAAAAAATGGGGAAGCTTAGAGGTTGATTTGAACACTAAGAGATAGTGCATGCAGTATGTTGGCCAACAAGAAAATTGGAAAGATATTTTGGGCAGAGGCAATGAACTGTGCCAACTACATTTAGATAGAGTCCTTACCTCAGCTGAAAAGGGAGTGACACCTTATGAGAGATGGGCTGGAAGGAAACCAGATATCTCAAACTTTAAAGTGTTCGGTAGCCAAGTTTACAGTCTTGACACGGATAAGAAAAACAGGAAACTAGATGCAAAGGGTAAACCTGAATACTTTGTGGGATACGATGAGGATGTTAAGGGGTATATAGTGTATGATTTAGCAAAGAAATATATCATTCTGGTCAAACACTTAGTTGTCATGGATGAAAGGAAGTCATTTGACCCCTTCAAATATACAAAGAAGATAAGAATCAAATTTGAGGAAGTGAGGAGAACTCGGTTGTTCACGAAAAGGACATGAGTGAAACTGTGATTGCATATTAAGGGGAGATCCGAGATACAGGAAACTCATCGGAATCCTCACATACTTCTATGGACTTTGAGGAAAAAGAGGAAGTTGGACCAGAACCAGCTTCCATGGACAGGGGAGCCGATGAAACAGTGAGGAGAAATCCTAGAATTTCATCCATTCCTGCTTCGGATTTTGAGGGAGGGAGAAGGAACAAGAAAAAGATACAAGAAAAACAGGCCCCTCATAAGTAAACTAAGCTATCACACCCAGATGAGCCTCACTCTAACTCAGAGGCAGTGAATAGTCCGGAGAAAGAAAGATGGATTAGAGCCATAAATGATGAGATGGCCTCCATCATGGAAGCAAATACTTGAGAACTAGCGGATTGTCCTCCAGACAGAAAACCTATTGGGTGTAAATGGGTATTTAAACTAAAGCTGAACCCAGATAATTCTATTGAGAGGTATAAGGCTCGATTTGTAGCGAAGGGGTTCACCCAAAAGAAGGGGATTGACTATGAGGAGACCTTTGCTCTAGTTGTTCAGTTCCAATCAGTAAGGATTCTCCTTAGTCTCCCAACAGCGGAAGACATGGAAATACACCTGATGGACATTAAGAGTGCTTTTCTTAATGGTGAGTTAGAGGAAGAAATTTTAATGAGGCAACCCGAGGGGTTCGTGGAGGAAGGAGAAGAGAGCAAAGTCTGCAGGCTCTTAAAGTCCTTGTATGGACTGAAGCATGCTCCCCGACAGTGGAATAAGAAACTAGATGAGTTTCTCACCGGTCTGTGATATATCCGGATCAGCTCTGACCATTCAATCTACATGTTTGAAGAGGATAATGGTGTCATTTTTATTGCAATTTATGTGGATGATCTGTTTGTGTTGAGTAAGTCTTTGGAAAAGACCAATAAGTTAAAAAAAGATATTGGAAACAGATTTGAATTGAAGGATTTAGGGGAGGCCAGATATATTTTGGGGATTCAAATGGAGGGAGATATGGGGAAGAGGATTATCACACTTTCTCAAAAAGAAGCAATAGGTAATATGCATGAGAATTTTCAGATGGAAAATGCTACTCCCATGGACTTAAAAAAAGTAAGTGATAGGAATGGAGAAGGAGGAGTGATGATCTTATATGATCAGACAAGTCCAGAGGAGAGAGAGTTTTTGAAGTCTATTCCTTATAGATAGGTCGTAAGAAGTTTAATCTATTTTGTGAGCTGTACCAGGCCGGACATATCGGCAACGGGTGGAGTAATCAGTGGGAGTCTCAATGATCATAGGAAGAGAGATTGGGAGGCAGCCAAGAGAGTCATGAGATTTCTGGTGGGAACTAGAGAGTTATGGTTGCATTTGGGAGGGGAAAACAATGACATCACTACATGGAGTGATGCCAGTTATGGGGACGCAACTATGAGAAGATACACTTATCGGTATGTGTTGTATGTTGGAGAAAGTGCTTGCTGTTGGAGCAATAAGCAACAAAAGGTGGTTGCTCAGTCTACTATGGAGACTGAGTACATGGCCTCTTGTTCTGCTGTGAAAGAGTTGATGTGGGTCAAGTCTTTGTTGTAAGAACTGGGGTATATGAAGGTGGGAGTGCATGAAGTTTTTTGTGATAATCAAGTTGCCATTACAATTGCAACTATTCTAAAACATCATTTTAAGGCTAAACATATGGACATAAGATTGAGTTTTGTAAGAGAAAAAGTTGAGAATAAGATTGTGAATCTTGTATATAGATCTGATGAGGAAATGGTTGCTAATATGATGACAAAACCGGTGCTTTCTCCCAAGTTAAAACATTGTAGAGAAAAGTGTGGATTAAAATTGAAGTTAAAGTTAGACCAGAAAATAAGGGGAGTGTTAATATTATTAGAAGTATGTGGTATTTACTAGGACTAAATAGTTCAGTACAAAAAGGAAAAGAAAAAGGCGGACAGCCTGTCTCCCCCTTCTCTCTCTACCCACCATAGTTGTTGTAGTCACTGAGGGATAGAGTGGGTGGCTGAGCCATGGCTGTCGTAGCTCATCAGGAAGGACTAAAGAGTGACTTAAATCACTCCCAATAAAAGGTTGAGTCTGGTAAGACTCGAACCTCTGACTGGCAGAGCGCGGCATAGCCGTTAGCTCTACCAGTCTGTTGTAGAAGTCCGTTAGGAGATATAGGGTTCGATATTTATTTAAACTATTGTGTGGTACCGAAATCAATTACCTAAAATTTGAACGAAGGAACATAGAACTTGTTAAAGTTTAGTGCGGACGTCATTTCGCACGAAACAAATGAATCGAACATTTGTTTCAACGGTCGACATTTAATGTCTGATTTAATCTGACAGCACATATCATCGGCGAGATCGCGGAATGGTCAATTTGGTTTTTATTGACGTGGCATGACTTGGCGCCGCGTGGAAGAATGACATTCGGTCGCGGGAATTCCAAGGAATAGACGGATGAGTTGAAAAGTGACACGTGTCCAGTGAGTGGCCTTGTCGTACACAGGCCGTACAGAAAGGACATCGGCCGTAGTACCTTTTTGTACTTTACCGTCATATGATTGGTTCGTACTTTAGTTGATAGGGGCTGTGAGAGGGGTTAAGGACTTAGGAAATTTGGTAGACAGTCTCCACTCTCTAAGAGAGCTTTGTATAAAAATGGCATTTTTGCCGGCCCATAACTCATCGGCTGGTTGGCCATTTTCAGTTATTCTTTTTGCTACAGACTCAAGGGAGTTTAGGCTATAGAGGGGAGTAGTCAAATTATCAGTTTGCCTTCTTGGACAAGAGTGGTTGTGGCTTGAAGTGGGCTAGTTAAATACTATGTAGAGGTTTTATGTATTATGTGGTCTAATGGAGGACACAGAATTGCAATGATGTCAAGGGAAGCTAAGGTATGACGTCTACGCAAATCAATCGCCTAGCGTTTTGTTTCTACGCTTACATAAAGACCTTTTCGATTTTGGTTTCAATCGTACTATTTCGGATTCTCGAATAAACGACAAGGATTGCATCAAATTATATTTTCATTATACGTCAATAATTTCTTGATAACATCGGATAGTCTTGACGACATACGCAAATTGAAAGTGTAATTGCGTCAATATTTCAAAGTGATAGATGTTGGCGATGTAAAATATATTTCAGGGATCAAAGTGATTCGTCATGGGAATGGACAAAAGATTAAATTAAACGCAATATTGTAAGAAGGTCTTAACGCGATATTCCATGCTTGACGCAAAACCAATTTATGAGGCTCTGTGCACTCAATAGTCCTACACAATTAGCAGCTCAAATAAAGCCTTTAGGATAACCGTGACCCACTATAGTTCATCAAGGAATATCTGCCACCCAACAAGGCAAAAATTTTGACCAACCT
This sequence comes from Zygnema cylindricum, assembly GCA_037447655.1. Taxonomy (NCBI): domain Eukaryota; kingdom Viridiplantae; phylum Streptophyta; class Zygnematophyceae; order Zygnematales; family Zygnemataceae; genus Zygnema; species Zygnema cylindricum. The sequence continues at coordinate 56 of JBBHKE010000726.1, read as the reverse complement.
CACTCTTGTGAGGAAAAGACTCCGCTGACTTGAACGTAAAAAAAAAATCTGAATTC